>OY720676.1:141101370-141326544 GCA_963170755.1 Amphimallon solstitiale | reverse complement strand
GAAGTACCACTTTTACTCTTATCGAATAGCGATTTTTTGCAAATATGTCGTAAATTATGCATTCTATATATATTTATCAAGAGTACAAAAGTATTTAGAACTGGATTTTCAATATTTTTTGTATATATGAAATTTCAAAATTCGGACCGGAAGTACTTTTCTCTTAGCGAGTAGCACTTTTGATAATATCTTGCAAAGTATGCATTCTATAGCGATTTATTAAGAGAATGAAAGTACTTAGAATAGGATTTTGAATAAGTTTTGGTTACAAAAAATCTTAAAATTGTATAGTTTCAAACGCTCATACGTATAAGAAAGTCGTGTGGTGGCCACACCTCATTTTTTTTTGTGGTGTTTGTGATCGAATGTATGTCGGATACTTCATCTTCATTTTCGAACATATTATGCTGCTAGGCGGAGAATATAAACCTTATAGTGAGAGCTAAAGCTTTTCAACAATTACGAATAAGTAACCGATACCTGTACAAATAGTCTTGGGATGGCTTACTAAAAATATATTGCTTGTAAATACAGAAAAAATTAATGGCGTAGTATTCAGAAGTAAATAATTAGGATTTGAAACACTAGCGCACATATAACTTTTACGCTTAACGGGACAAATTAAAGTTAATAATTACATGAACGTGGAAACAATGAGAACTATTTATTTTACTAATTACTTTCATAATATAAGTAAGGATTTTGATGATGAAAATTTTCGATCTCGAGATTTTTGCAGATATCGACGTTTTGAAGTCTACTGATAGCGAAAAAAGTGGTTTTTAAAAAATGTGTGTGTGTGCGCGTCAGTGTGTGTGTGTGTGTGTGTGTGTGTGTGTGTGTGTGTGTGAGTGTGTGTGACCACGGTAGCGGTCAACGGGCTAAAACTATAAAATACAAATTTTATATTTACGAATATAATTTCCCTCTTGAGGTCTGATTAGATTTTCAGTCAAATCGGCAGTTTACTTCGGTGAGAAAATGGAGTTTTACCAATATTTTATCAAACCTACTTCCTACCGGAAGTAGGTCTTTTACTACATTATCAAAAGTTTTTTGCAAATATCTTTCAGTCATGCTTTCTAGGCAGGTCCATTATGAGTATAAAAGTATTTAGAGGTGAATTTGCAATAATTTTTGTATGAAAGAAATTTTAAAAAAATTCCAAGTAGAACTTTTACTCTTAGCGAGTGGCACTTTTTTGCAAATATCTCGGAAAGTATGCTTTCTATAGAGATGTATTAAGAAAACAGAAGTACCTAGAATAGAATTTTGAATCATTTATGTGTAAAAAAATGTTAAAATTCGGACATAAAGCAACACACTTACAGGTATATTTTTTTAAGAAGATAAAAATTTTAAACGCACATACGTATTGATGGCCAAGTGTTGTGCCGAATAAATATAAAAAGTAATGATTGATATTTGCTTATTATAGAATGGTTAATTGTGCTGTAGAATATTGCTTAAACAGTTATATGGAAACTAAATTAAGTGATAATGTTACTTCATTGTTAGAGTAAGTAAAGTAATTTGAAAATTATATACAAGACTTACTTGAAGAGAATTGAGAACCAAATATGATAGCACGACTTTTAGCAGCGTCTATGCTATGTGCTAAAGGCTCGCATGTTAAATTGGTATTTATTAATGCAGTTATTACACCAATCTTGCTTAATCCCAACCAAAGACAAACATATTCTGGTCTTGATTCCAACAGTAATGAAACAGAGTCGCCCCTTTGAAAACCCTGTTTTATAAAAAAATTTGCTATTCTGTTACTGTATTCTTCCACCTGAAAAAAAATCACAATAGAGAATCTATGTAATCATTAGCAGTATACAATATTAACATTAATTTTCGTGTTTTATTTAAAATTAAAAAGATTTACATTCAGTCTCTCAATTGCATTTAGATTTGGAGGTACATATTATGAATGCTATATATGCATGGATACATTCTACTACAAAATAATTGAGGGAAAACATATAGATAACAAATTACCATAAATAATATCCTCATACTGAGTGATTCACCATTGATTCATGCCTAGTGATTCCGTCAAAAATTTTGACCGTCATATCGATGTTTCTTATTTTCAGTTTAAGAATTACATTAATTGTGAAAGATGTACCAGTTTATAGGAGTTTTTACCATTATCGAAACAGCTTCCCAGTTTTCTCAAAAAACTTTTGCATGATGTGTTTTTTAAAATTACTGCGAGTAGTTATGGAACCAGTAAATTCAAAACTACCAAAACTCAAGCATTCGTGCCTCTTACCGTAAGGGTTGTGGAGCGTTACGTACGATTATTATTCTCAACCCTATTCTTATTCGTACACCCCATTACTGTTTTACCACAAAATTTCATAATAGTCATATGTTTTTCTTCTAAATATAAGAAGGTTTGTAAAACACTAACATAAAAATCCTGCATTTCATCATATTTTCAATCATCAATTTTTTACTGTAAATGTACAAAACTTCTTTTTCAGACTTACCAAAGAAACTTTAAGTTAAAATGAAGTAAAATAATTCAGAAACGTCAATTTTAGGACCAATAATAATAAAAAAAAGATAGTTGGCCAAAACATTCATTATTTTCACGATGCAGGAATTATGTATAAGTTATTAAAAATCTGGTTTCAAATGAGAAAGATCGTACTGAAATACCAAAGACGCTTCGTTCTGGAGAAAGGGCTCGTTCACTTGGAGAAGTTTGTCAGTTATTTAACAGAGACAACCAATTTCTGACCCAATAAGTGTATCTGCAATGAGTAACACTCAAAGCAAATTCCAAAAAGATGGAATGTTTATAATAACTATCAAAGTGGTCGTCCCAAGACCACTGACGATAACAACTTGACGTATTACTGCCAATAGAGGAAAGTCATAATTCTAGTACATGGAAGACTGCACGAGAATTTAACGTACCCAACAGCACAATAAGTAATATATTTCAGAAAACCAAGTACGATCCTTCCAAAACCTGTTTGATCCATAAGCTATCTCAAGAAAACTTCGACGGGATGCATTGTTCTGCGAACAACTGATATCCATCATAATAATTTGTTTGTTCTCAGAAATATCTTATTCTCAGATAAAGCTACGTTTACATTACATAGGAATGTTAACCGATGGAAGTCTAAATATTGGGCAAGCCAAAATCCAAGCTCGATACGAGAGGTACGGACTCAGTATTTTCAGGAACTAAGTGTATTGTCTGGAATAATTGGAATAATTTATCCACAACTGCATCTTTTTTCGAAACGGCACAGCCTTCTCCAAAAGTTTCAAAATGTGCTCGTTATTGATTGCCCTGCAGAGACAGATTCAAAGCATTTTTGTTGTCAAATATATTATACAAATACGCTAGATTTAGCAAAAGTCGGGTAAGGCAAATTACCTGGCCGCGGCGCACACTTATGGTACTCCTGACATACGCGAAATAAAATATCCGGAGTGATGCTAGGCCAACGTTCCTTCGAAGACTCCTATATATACTCCTACAAAGCCGAACACCACTACTCCAATATTGCGCAATGATCTTCGTGTCGCAAAGTGCAATCAATTGTAAGACCAAAAATTTGATAGATTTATGTTTAAAATAGAAATATATATTACTATTATTTTGCCTTTGATTCGTCCTAAATTGAACCAAGTCAGTTTTACTAGCATTCAACAGCAATCCTTGAGGAATGCTTTTCGAGTGACGAGTCATATAACACTTCATTTATACAACTTTCAACCTGAACGTATGTTTTTTATTTTACTGAGACAATAAAATCGAGTGATCGAGAAGATTAAATGCTGTAGGCAAATGAAAGACAATTCCTACCGCATTATTTGTTCGACTTATCATACACATGATTCAAGTATCGAAAAATTGCATCTCACGTAGATTTTACCAGGAATCAAACCAAGTTCACCCGCAGACACAAGGTCATACTTTATAAGATAAATTATATTATCTATCATTTATGACGTTTTCAATGATCTTTGCCAAAGTCGATGGTACAGCAATAGACATGTATTTCTAAAATAGTTTTTGTTTATTACCCTTCATATATACCGAAACAACCCTACTAACCTTCAAGTCATCCGAAAGAATGCCATTGGACAAGCACCAAGTAAAAATAAAAACCAAAGGATTCACTATTTTGTCAATAACATAATTTAAAATGAGACAATAAATGTCATCAATATCGTCTAAGTGCTTAGCTGCAGCATATTTAATAACCGTAACTATTAAAAACAGCAGTAAGAATGAAAGGTCATTGGCAAAACCAAGCAGATACAATAAACCGCAAGCAAGCTTTTTGAAAATAATAATAGATTTGTTTTTTCAAAATTCAATCGTCTTTATTTCGGTATTTTAATACTGCTTTGACACTGTGTATATTTGCCAATATTTCTTAAAACTCTAGCAACTCACTCTTTTAAGCCTAGAATGGTGGACATTATTCTTAATTCTTCAAACTTTGATTTTGAATATTATAAAATAGTTTACCTATTTTTTTGTTATTCACTTATTTAGCTAGGAGACTGTGTTGTGACATTTTGTATTAATGTTTATGACTAAAGTTTTAGGCTAATGCTCCATTTACTATAATAGTTTTTCGTTATATTGCAACTACAATCTCCTCATCCGCAGATATGCTTCAATAGTTTAGTAGAGCGACATATTAATATAATATTAATTACACTAGCCGAAACGATTTTTATAATTGACTTAACCGTATAAAATTTTAGTATTTTGCATTGTTTTAAACATAAAAACTGTATTCTAGCATAGGGTGTCACGTAAGATTTTCAAAATAATTTTTTTATCTGTTTTTACTAAGACTAATGTAAAATTTAAAATTAAAAAAGTGTGACGATCCCGAGCATGTTCGCGGCTATACAGTGAAGGGCAGCGACCAGCCGCGGACAGAATTGTTCCTGGAGAATTTAATATAAAATTTGAGCCGTTAGTGAATTCTAATTTGGTGATTCTACCCTCTCTAGACATTAAATTAGGATTAATTAAACACTTTGTCAAAGCACTAGAAAAAGAAAGCAACTGTTTTAAATACTTAAAGGATAAGTTTCCAAAGCTGTCCGATGCTAAAGTTTGCAAAGGAATAATTGTTAGTCCACAAGTTAGAAAGCTGTTCAAAGATGAAAATTTTGAACGTACCATAAATGATTTAGAGCTGGCGCCCCACGTTGGGCGCCATAGGACTTCTATTAAAAATGTTGCAAAAATTTTGTGGGAAATCAAAAAAGTGAAAACTACCAAGATATAATGGCTGATTTGCTAGAAAAATATAAAAATTTAGGGTGCCGAATGTCGCTCAAAGTCCATTTTTTGCATTCACATTTGGATTTCCTTCCTGCTAATTTAGGAAAAACGAGTGATGAACAGGGGGAAAGGTTCCATCAAGAGATGGAGAAACAATATCAACAAAATATTGTTTTGATGAAGAATAATACTGCGTTCAGAGTTTCCATTGCGTTATTTTCTAATTCACTTCATCCAGTCAAAAAACGTTTTTAATAACACTTGTTTATTGTTGCATTCCCTGAAACCCATTTTACCAAGGTTAAGGCATATAAAATGCAACACGCATATAATTCAATTTGGAATTGCTCTTGTTGGTGATCATTCGCCAATACATTACGTGTTATTTAGTTAAAATTAAATTAAGACAATTCACAAGTGATGCCTTTAAATGGTGTATCGAGACTGTCAAGCAAAATTTTCCTCTGAATTCTTTTGTTAATAATTATGTTTTCTGCTAAAATACGGTCACGGATTTAGTAGTTTTGTTGAATAATTTGGTTAGTATTTTCTTCGCGTCTTGAAATAAAAAGTCACTGAAGGCATTCACCATGTCCTATATAGGTACTATATATCTCTATACTATCTCTCTGTATAATATCATTTAAACACATGTGCACAAAACATAATTTGGGTTATATATATATATGCGTTAAAACACAGCCTCGTTATATAATAGACAAATCACGTATACACGGCTCATCATTGAGAGCAATTTATAAAACTATTAGCAAATTAATAAATAAAAAAACTTACACGTTTGAAAGTCCATATTTCATCCTCAAAGTAAAACGCTACTTTGTGCGGATACTTTTCCGCTGTTATTGTAAATAGTTTCGGTACAGTCATATTTTTTAATTCCCATTTATATAGGTAGTAATTTACTCTAGCAAATCTTATAAGGGCTCTGGAATTTTAAAGTAACAATAATATAATATACAAAAGTAAAGCACTACGTTAAGCTACTAATAGTAATTTTAAGTACTTAATAATTTGATCAAAGTATGCTATACGAAAAAATCTTGATATTCTCTAATAACTTTAAGTATGTTTAGAAAATAGTAGATTAAATATCGATAAATGTTATGAAAATATACTCATATATATTATCCACTGGTCACAGTGGATCTCGCTCGCTTCTAACTTATCAGCAGTAGCTTAAATAGTATCATTTTTAGTTTTACAAATAAGTGTAATTAATAGGTTACGGACGGGGTAATTAATAGTCTGGTATTAGAGTTCCAAGGTTCATGTGAACACACTGATAATAATGAGACTCTGACTGTTTGCTATAGAATCCAGATTCGTCTTGATATCTACCACTTGAATATTAATAATACCCCTTATCGTTCATATAGGCTACCATAGAAATACGAGGAATATAAGAAGTTGGAGTATAGTTGTATTTGAGACACTCATAAAATATATAAAATACGTTGTTTATTAAGAAAGAACTTTTGTCATTTTTCTGCCTCTGACATCTACAGAGAAGCTCAAACAATATGCTTAAATAAGTAAAATAAATATGTCAGCATGATTAAATCACTAAACCTAATACTGCTTTAATCATTCTGACATATTATTTATTTTACTAAGCATATTGTTTGAGCTTCTATATTTGTATTGTATATATTTTATTGTGTGTGTGTTTCAAATTCAACTAGACTGCAACTACTTGCATTGCTCGTGTCTGCAGATGTCAGAGAGAGAAAAATGAAAAAGTTTTTTCAGCAATATACCTTCTTCATATTACACACAATTAATGCAAAGGCATTAATGGTGTGTAATTATTGGCGCTTGTTTCAAAACACCATGTCGATATATGCAGAGTGTTTAACAGAGCAAAGTTCATCAAATATGAAACGCCCATCTCCAATGATTATCATTATTCTAATGTTTATTGATGTTGTAATCATTTTGATATCAGGTGTATTTAATTCATTTAAGCATTGCCATTTAGAAACTTTCAAGTTAAGTAAATTAGCAAACTGGGAATGTCTCCCTTTAATCGTTCTCTCACCAAAGTCGCGCAAAATATTTCATTTTTTTAAAGATAAACGTTAAAAACTGCTGGCATTTGTTTAATTCCGGATGTTTGCGTTGATTAGTTAAGTTCATAATTTTTAAAATCATTCCTATAAATCTTATAAACCGCGTTTATGGAATTATAATGTCAAATTTGACAAGTATTTTGAATTCAAAGCAAAAATTGTAAAATGTATATGACGCGATAATGCTAATAACTGATTGGTAAATCAATTAAATATACTCATTATGGATTACCAAATAAATATTGTGATTTAGAATATCAGCACTGTTCAACATATAACAATATATACTAGAAAGTACCAAACACTCCACTTTCGTCATAAACGAAAAATAATGAGGTCTGCATTGCCAATTTCATAACCACGAACATAAATACTTTATACATAACTAAATTTATAATTTCATGAAGGTAGAATATATTATATGTATATAATAATAATTACAAGAATATATTAATCATTAATATTAATTGAAAATGATAATGTTGGCGTCATTTTAGCCAGTTTGACTAGAAATATTGACATCGGATGTTGGCTTTTGATTTTGAGTCATTTGTCAGCATTCTTTGACAGTATTATAGATATTGGTTGATGATTATGTGCTATATTATTGTAGCATTATAATTAAAAGTTCTGTTTAGAACTAATGATGCTTAAGCCGTTCAGTAGTTAGTTAAAGGAGCTTATTAGCTCTTTGATTACATATTTCGAACGTAAACGAAATAACGGTGGTCTTATCTTACCGTTGACAAATGTGCGAGAGGTATGTATACATTTTTGTTGTAATGATATGAAATAAAATATTATCATTTTAGAGAGTTGCACAAGCTTTAAATATATCCGTTAAATCTGACAGCAGTATTTCTGACATGTAAACAAAATGATGTTCACCGAAATCTTTAAAAAAAAAACGGTTCATGAAAAAAACTGTATGTGATTACTCCAGCAATAAAATAAACAATACACGACACTATATACGATCTGTATAAAAACACTAAGTTACTCATACAACTCAACGCAACACTTTACATGAGCTTCATTATTATCACTGCTAGGGGAGCATCATATCTTTGATGGCACTCTTGATTCTTTTGGTAGAGTACTAGCAGATATTGATTTCAAATATAAGAAAGACTGTCCACAAAGCAGATTAATGGGACAAAAACGTGTTGCTCTTCCTCGAACTAATTTTCTAAGTAAATATATGAATAGTTTACATTCTGAAAATCCACTGGAATGTGTCTACTTGGATGAGACTTGGATTTTTGAAAATGGCACTAACCAGATCATGACAAGATGATAGTCATAAAAGTGTTCCAAAGTTGAAAGTTGACGGCAAGAGGTAAAGCTCTGCATTAAAATTGACACGTGTCAAGTAATAAAAATGTTGCTTTGCTTTTAGGTTGACAGTCATTTATGCAGGTACATGTAACAGTTTTACTGATGGTGCCTCTTTAGTACTTTTTTCAAATACTAGTAATCCTAATTACTATGGTGAAATAGATAGAAACAATTTCTTAAGATAGTTTGAAAATTAACTGTTGTGTACACTAGAAGTTAACATGGCATTTATATGATAAATCTCCTAAAAATTCTTGGAGAAAAATCAAATAAGAGAGTGTTAAGAGCCATAATATACCAGATGCATGCAATTGTTCGACTAGCACCATGTCACTACATATTTAACTCAAAAGCGCATATTTGGGGAATACCCAAAATACATTATAATAAGCACATTAGAGAACGGGGTTATGGGGAAAAAATGCAGTTAAGATGTGGAATCATGTCCTAGAAATGATCACACCTGAAATTTAGGCGAATACTATTAGACACACTTACAGTGAAATCAGAAAATGGTGGAACCGAGAATTGTTGGTTGACAGAGAAGAAGTAATACTATTTATTATAAATATAAATCAATGGTCAGAATCTGAAGACTGTAGAAACTGTGATAATGAACAAGAATGTCTGTAAAATCTACTATTATTTTTTTATACATTACTATAATTAATTTGTAAAATTGAAGATTAATAACTTGAAATAAAAAAGACATAAGTTCTCTTTTTTTAGGCATATGTAATTATTATAAATGTTATACCGATTATAAGAAAAAACACAAAATATAAAAATAAATTTCTACATTTTATTACTTGCATGTAACATTTGTAACTTCCTTTTTGTTCTATTTGTTTGTTCTAAGTTGAAGAGTGTTATCATTAATAATTTATTACAAATTTGGATACGTGACGAGTTAATTATATTCGGGGTTAGGCTGTACCATACTTTGAAATAAGTTAATTGTAATGTACGACATTAATATAAATTAAAGTAATTTTTAAAAAGATATTTTAAATAATGAAGAATTATTGAAAGAGGTTGCTTACTAAAATATAGACTTTATATAACCATTGTTTAAGTCTTCATTATTAAGAAATAATTACTAGAATAAAAGTACGAAGAGTTTTATTTTTTATTTTTACTATTCATTAAGTGAAGTAGTGAATGCAAGATGTAGTGTTACTTCATTATACTCACAGAATACACTGTTTTACTTTAACAAAAAGTACTTAATTTACATTTTGGTAAATTTTGATGCAAATATAGCCTCAAAGTAAACTTCAGAAATCGTAAATTTTATTCGTCGATCACAATATGTACTAACATTGACGTACTACAACTATTACATCATGGATTTTGATGACGTAGGTGGATTGTTCGGTGCTTTCTAGTGTATATACCGTGCCTTCAATTAAATTTTTATTTAGAGTAGCCTATGACTTCAATATTAATTTGGGAACAATGTGGAACAGTAATGTTTTCCATTTTGACAATTGTCGTAGTTAAGTCAATTTATTGAAAAGTTCCACAAGTGTTCCCAAATTAATATTGAAATCATAGGCTACTCTAAAAGAAAAATTAGTTAAAGGCACGGTATATGTATTACATCAAACGCAAAAAAAAACTTTTCCGGAATTACTGTATTATTTTCCAGTTTTCAAGAAAAAAACATTAGATTAGCTGTATTCGAGATTGCTATGACGACAAATCTAAATGAAGCAGCCATATTGAGTCTATGACGGCCAAATATTATTCAATTATCAAATATGGCGTCAGTGCAGCCGACACACAAATCACTTATCCTTTTAAGAGAATGATCAGAAATAATGTGTCTGTAACTGCATTTTAGCGATTTTTAGGTTTCACAATTTCTACCCAGGATTCAATTCAAATTAATTGTGAAATTTGATATCAAAATCCCATTCGAAATTACTGGTTATTAATGCTATGGGATTATAATATGATGTTAATTTTGCAAATTAAATATTAATTCTATTAAATCTATTGGCGATAGAACAAAAGAAGGAAGACGTTTCCAAGGAGCTGATTTTTTAACACAAAATTTGTGTTGAAAATTTAAAAAAAAATAATATTGTTATTATTATTAAATTTTTTAAAAAGTTAATGAATAATTTAAATATTTTTTATGTACCTATATGAACATTATTTCCTCGGTGCTCAAGATATTCGAAAATATATTCTACCTGCTTTTCACTGATAAATTGAATTAGCTTAATATTTGTACAATAAAATATAAGGAATATGATTCTAGAATATGAAATACAAAAACTCGTTTGGTAGCTCAAATGGTAGAGCATGCATTTAACAAATGCAAATTGCGTGTTCCAGTCATACACAGATCAAACTTTCATTACAAACATTTAGCTAATTACATGTATCAGTCATAAGAAGAAAGTATATATTTTTAAATATCTGCCGTACTGAGTAAATAATAACATTAATAACATGCATATTTACATCACAAATATTAATATGCGCCTACAAGTAAGCAACGTCTTTCATTCAATGAAATTCAGGACGTAAATAAAATTGAAAACACACTCAGTTAGTAGCTTAAAGAGCACACGTCTAGCACATCATACCAGTAGCACACTGAAGGTACAATGTTTGCATTAAAAAAAAACATTAATTAAATGTATGAGTAAAAAGCATGAAGAACATATTTTCAATTAAAGTAAAAATTATTTTTTGGCATCAATGAAGAAGGTTTCATACCTAAAAGTTATCCAATTGCTTAAGAAATTCTTTAATAAATCTTTGGGTAGGTATTAAAGTTAATAAATATGCAAGTGAAATTATTTTAAATAAAATCTGTTTCAAGTTTGAAATTATTAGTGTTTTCAGATTTGTCATATTTTGTAATTCAGTTGCTATTGACATGATCTTTCTAGACTGTATAGATATAAGGCTATGAAGGGTCAACAGGATATTTTGTGTGTACATTTACTTATATTTTAGTAACATGTACACATATTATATTTGAATTAAGTTTTTAGGTATTTTCGTCATCGTTAGTGTAAATTACATTCAAAGTATTAAATATGTAATTGTTCATATTAACGAGAATATTTTGAAAATAAAGAAGTAGATAGTGTTGTTACAGAGTATTATAAATCAAACTGTGGGATATACACTACATAACAATTTCAAACGTTATAATCATTAGTTAACAAATGCATGTGACCTTGGCATTGTGTTTCATAACAAACAGCGCGAGATTGGCGCGGAAACATTCAAAATTTTAAACTTACTTTAAATCTCTTCTCCATGTTCTTCGTATAACATAAATCCAACTATTATGTACAAACATCAAACCGAAGGCAAATAAAATTAAAGGAATTATAAATAGCATCTGAAAAAAGCGTATTTTGAAAAAATTTCAGCAAGAAATTATTTTCAGGTACTTACCATTTTGTTGACTTAAAATGACAGACGCGAATTAAAAACAGATATAGATTCACAACAACATATAAAGAATAATTATCCGAACATTACCGTTACAACTCATACGATGGAATGCTAGCAATCTAATTCAACAATTTAAACTTTTGTTTGAGGACAGAGTACGTAAGCCACTTCGTGGAGTTAGTGAGGGAATTACGACTTAATGACTTCGTAGAAAGTCGCGGTGAATCGTCTGTTATATCTATGCGTGTACCCACGGAACACTAGATGGACTTTTGTAACTTTCACTATCTAATGAATTTCAGTTGTTTAATAAGAGTTGCCTATGGCCTATGCGTACATAAGGAGATACATACCCATGTAAATATATATATATATATATATATATATAAAAGATTTTCATTACGCGTAAATAATGAATGTTTCATAGTATCAATATCAAGCGACACAAATATAGAATTATTTCTTTATCAGTGATCTCAAAATCAGTGAAACGATGTGTGAACAACTTAATTTTTTATCAAAAAGAAAAACAAATAATTTATCAGTTACATTGCAAGTTGCATATAAGTTTTAAATATTTGAACTCACAATTTAATGGGCAAAGAAAAAGTTATAAGTATAAATGTTAATGCTTTCGTTAAATACTAATGCTAAAACCCTACATACATCCACAGTAAAACGTCTTCTTGAATTGCTCAAATAACAATTGAAGTGTTTGCAGCAACAAGGAGGTATCTGTGTTTTTTGCCCAAAACAAGCTATGCGTTACATGATCGTCCTCTAGCATTTAAAAAGGCAACATATGATAATGTGATGCACCATGCCGATAAGTATGTGCCCAAAGCAAATATTGCCCCCTACATTTCACTAGTATCGGATCAGGATTATCAGAAAATAATTGGTCAGGATTCTGACATTACTGATGATGGCGAACTTTGCGAAACTGAATGATTTTATGTTTATTTTGTAACAAATTTGGTAAATACATTCACTTAGTTTTGATAAAAATAAATGTGAAAAAAAATTGTTATGTTTTGTTCAGATCATTGGGGAAAATTGAGGTATCTGCAATTTTTTTTATAATATAGACATTGGTAGGTACGTAAATATAAATTGAGTTTCCACTGTCCATTACATATCTTGAACAATTTCACAAAGAAGTGCCCTTTCATAATAAAAAAGTTATTTACCTATTTACATTCTTTCGTCTCCCTAAAATTTCTAAAAATTACATTACCTCTTGTTGCTGTATAGTCTTATATTAAACAAATCAAAATAGAAAAGCAGAAAAATGATGTTTGGTAAGTCCACTATTTGTTATTATTTAGGTGGTAAAAAATTATGAATATAGTATAATTTTCCATTTACAGATATGCTTGTTTTTAATTTCAATTTAAATAACATAAATTTATAGAATAATTTAGTTATCCTTCTTATAGTATGAAAAAAAAAAACAACAGATAAAATATTAAAACTAAAATAAAAACATAAACTGTTTCAAGAAGGTTCTGTAGTTATTTGTTTTTGTCTTTGTTTATAGTTTGTGTTGTTCCGCATTTTATAATTTGAGAAAGACAAGATATATGTCGAAACGTTGTTATACCAGAATTTTTGTTTTAATTACTTTGTAGTTAGTAATTTTAATTTGTGTTAAATAATTTCAACAAGGCCGCTACATCAAGAAACTCATAAAAGGAATTTCCGAAGGGAACTTTTGAATATTAAATAAAAATATACGGCCAAGAACCAAAAAAGTTTATATACAGTATGTCCACGGATCGAGTTCCAAAGAGGAAAAACTTTTTTATTTTGCATTTTACAAGAAAAATGTATTCTTGATAAAAGTTTTTGCATGTCTCGAAACGGCCAAATCAGTTTTAACCTTTTCAAAATTTCTTTTAGTTTAAGATAAAAATCGAAAAATTGGTCGTTTTATTTGAAAAATTTTTAAAGACCCAGAAATTAAGTTGCATTGTCATAGTAATTATCCATATTTAATTATCTAATTAACTGTCAGTTAGAAAAATCAACCATAATAGTTGAAAATGTTGTCAAAAGACCAACGAATTTACCTAATTCAATGCTATGGCAAAGGTAATAAAGCGATCCGTCTAGTTGTCGAAGAATTTAATCAAAAGTTTCCGGATATTTACATCTCAAATAGAGGTGCACGAGCATTGGTCAAAAAATTCCTATCCACTGGTTCCATACTGGATGTAAAGAAAAAAAATATAGCACGCGATGATGACGACGCCGCCACTCTTCTTGTAATGGATTCAGTACGGAACTATCCCAAACTTTCTTTGCGGCGCAGATCAGTCCATCTGGGAATTAGTAAATCGCTCATTCAAAAGATTTTAAAACAAAGGAAGTTCCATCCCTACAAGCCCATTTTTAATCATGCATTAGAACCCGGAGATCCTGCGAAACGTTTGTATTTTTGTCTGTGGATGGGCGCTCAAATTATGGATAATCAATACTTTTACCGAAATATTATTTTTTCTGATGAGGCCACGTTTTCTACTAATGGTACTGTTGCATCTCAACATGTGAGATATTGGAGCGATTACAATCCGAATTTTCGCATGCCTCACAATCGACAATATTCGGCAAAAGTTAATGTGTGGTGTGCAATTTCTTACCATGGTATCATTGGACCATATTTTTTTGATAATACTGTCAATCAGCATACGTACTTGGATATGCTGCAAAATTTTGTTGATGAACGTTTGGACGATCTACCGATTAATTACCTCGCAAGGTGTTATTTCCAACAAGATGGTTGTCCGGCTCATTATGCTAGGATTGTTGTTGAATGGTTAAATCAGCAATTTGGACAGAATTGGATAGGTCGAAATGGTCCCGTGATATGCCCACCAAGGAGCCCTGATTTAACAATGGCTGATTTTTATCTTTGGGGTCGTTTGAAGCAAATAGTTTATGCAAATAATCTTCCTCCGAACGTAGAAGATTTAAAGGAGAGGATTAGAGACGCTGTGACATCATTAACTCTCGAAGAAATTCGAAGAAGTTATAGAGAATTGCGCCGACGGCTAGAATTGTTTTTGAAAAGGGCGGTGAATGGATTGAGTAAAATAGTTATTGGTTATATCATTTATGTTTTTGAGTTTATGAAAAAATTTTCAAATAAAACGACCAATTTTTCGATTTTTATCTTAAACTAAAAGAAATTTTGAAAAGGTTAAAACTGAATTGGCCGTTTCGAGACATGCAAAAACTTTTATCAAGAATACATTTTTCTTGTAAAATGTAAAATAAAAAAGTTTTTCCTCTTTGGAACTCGATCCGTGGACATACTGTATATATATATATAGTATATAAAATATATTACAATTCTTTGCCAAATATACAAATGTATTGAAAAATTCAAAAGATTCTTGGTAGTAGTGGCATACAATGAAGTAAAAGTAATAACAATATGACAACTGGTTGTCATATTGATGTGGCTATATAAGTAATCCCGACTGTCCTATTGCTTATTTGATTACATTTTCAATTATACATTGTGATTTGCATTTTATATTTGTCATTGTTTTCTAATTGACAACCAGTTGTCATATTGTTATTACTTTTACTTCATTGTATGCCACTACTACCAAGAATCTTTTGAATTTTTCAATACATATATATAGTATTATAGTATTTGTAAAAGAAAGGAATTCTTTTTGTAATAAAAAAAAATTTTCTTTCTTTCTTATTTTTTTGGTCGTAATATTTATAATTATTATATCAATTCTTGGGTGTAGCGGCCTTTTTTAAATAAACAATTGTAGAATTTAATTGTGTAAAGGTGAAATAAAACTCATTTTCTTTTTTCTTAACGTTTCGACGTCATTTATAACGTCTTTATCAAAAGCAATTATATATCTCCGAATAAAACTTATATCTATTTGTTGCTTCTGCTTAAAAATAGTTTTTCTTTTTATGTTTTTATGATTTCTCGTCCACATTTTGGGTTTTTTTCTTTAAGTGTAACCATATAGGTACATGTATTTTTCATGTTTATTAATTTCTATCATCTAATATTCAAAATGTTCTATACAATTGTCTAAACATTTTGCTTAGTATGTATGTATGTTTTATTTCACCTTTACACAATTAAATTCAACAATTGTTTATTAAAAAATGAGGTGTGGCCACCACACGACTTTCTTATACGTATAAGCGTTTCAAATTATAGAATTTTAAGAATCTTTTTTTACAAAAATTATTCAAAATCCTATTCTAAGTACTTCTATTCTCTTAATAAATCTCTATAGAATGCATACTTTTCAAGATATTATCAAAAAAGTGCTCCTCGCTAAGAGTAAAAGTGCTACTTCCGGTCCGAATTTTAAAATTTCATATATACAAAAAATATTGCAAATCCAGTTCTAAATACGTTTGTACTCTTGATAAATATATATAGAATGCATAACTTACGACATATTTGCAAAAAATCGCTATTCGATAAGAGTAAAAGTGGCACTTCCGGTCTGAATTTTGAAATTTTTTTTATATAAAAGATATTGAAAATTATGTTTTAAATACTTTTATACCCGTAACGTACTTGTCTAAAAAGCATGATTTGCGAAATATTCGCAAAAAACTGATTTTCGATAAGAGTAAAAGACTTACTTCCGGTAGGAATTTCGAAAAACCTTTTAAATAAAATTATTCTCAATTTTAATTTTAAGTATATATGAATTCTTTATAAATTTGTTTAAATTTAGTAGTTGACGAAATATTGGCAAAATTCGATTTTTTCGCTGAAGTAAAGTGCTACTTCCGGTCTACCGATTTTACTGAAAAACTAATCAGATCTCAAGAGGGAGATTACACACGTAAATACAAAATTTGGAATTGATACCTACAGCGGTTTGACCGCTATCGTGGTCACACACACACACACAGTCACACACACACACAGAGAGAGACAGACACACAGACATTTTTTAAAAACCACTTTTTCGGTATCAGGGGACTTCAAAACGTGGACATCTGCAAAAATCTCGAGGTCGAAAATTTTCATCACAATACTTCCTTATACTACGTATAAGAAAGTAAAAAAATGAGGTGTGGCCACCACACGACTTTCTTATACGTATGAGCGTTTCAAACTATACAATTTTAAGAATTTTTGTATACAAAACTTATTCAAAATCCTATTCTAAGTACTTTCATTCTCTTAATAAATCGCTATAGAATGCATACTTTGCTAAATATTCGAAAAAAAGTGCTACTCGATAAGAGTAAAAGTGCTACTTCCGGTCCGAATTTTGAAATTTCATATATACAAAAAATATTGTAAATCCAGTTCTAAATACTTTTGTACTCTTGATAAATATATATAGAATGCATATTTTACGAAATATTTGCAAAAATCGCTATTCCATAAAAGTAAAAGTGTTACTTCCGGTCCGAATTTTGAACTTTCATTTATACAAAAAATATTCCAAATCGAACTCTAAATACTTTTGTACTCTTCATAAATATATATAGAATGCATAACTTACGACATATTTGCAAAAAATCGCTATTCGATAAGAGTAAAAGTAGTACTTCCGGTCTGAATTTTGAAATTTTTTTTATATAAAAGATATTGAAAATTATGTTTTAAATACTTTTATACTTGTAATGTACTTGTCTTAAAAGCATGACTTGCGAGATATTCGCAAAAACTGATTTTCGATAAGAGTAAAAGACCTACTTCCGGTTGGAATTTCGAAATACTTTTTTAAGACAATTTGTTTCAAACTTAATTCTAAGTACATATGAATTCTTTATAAATTTGTTTAAACTTAGTAATTGACGAAATATTTGCAAATTTCGATTTTTTCACTGAAGTAAACTACTACTTCCCGTCTGCCGATTTTGCTCAAAATCTAATCAGTTCTCAAGAAGCAGATTATACACGTAAATACAAAATTTGGAATTGATATCTACAGCGGTTTGACGGCTATCGTGGTCACACACACACAGACACACACACACAGAGAGAGAGAGACACACAGACACACAGACATTTTTTAAAAACCACTTTTTTGGTATCAGGGGACCTCAAAACGTGGACATCTGCAAAAATCTCGAGGTCGAAAATTTTCATCATCACAATACTTCCTTATACTACGTATAAGAAAGTAAAAAGGCCGCTACACGCAAGAATTGATATAATAATTATATATATATATCTCGTATATATATATAAACTACTAAGATTCTTATTTGACAAAGTTAATGAACTAATGTCTAATATGTAGTAAAAAAGAAAGACAAGCTGCCAATTGTTATTTCTGCCAAAAGATTCTCAATTTATTGGAGACAATAACCATTTTCGTGCCGTTAAATAACACTGAAGTGAAAAAACATAGAAATATAGAGTTTGAAGCACATACCTGCGGTAGTTCAACACTCGAAAAAATTCGGAACACACATACCTATAAGAAAGTTGTGTGGTGCCCGCACCTACTTTTTTTTCTTATTTTTTCGATATCCTTGCGCCCTGAATTTAGTGTTGTCGCGTCATTCTAGTGGGGCGCACCCCACAGGGTAAAGTCAACATTTTACATACCATAGTCGTCAAAGTTTAATTTCGGTTTGCACTTCTATCATATGCAGAAGATGACCTTATGATATGTAGCGATGCCTGCTTGCTAACAGTGGTGGGAGAGCAACGCAGTGTCGATGTCGGGGGATCCTCACACAACGTTTGCCGAGTGTACTTTCTTGGCAGCCTCGCTTATGTTTATCTTTAGTTTATTTCGTCGCGCTCTTTTCCTCTTTCTACTTTCGTATCAGAAATTAAAATATGTCGACCCAGGTTTACAATATCTACATATTGGATGGCTTTAGTAATCTCTACTTTCTTACATGAACTTAAACTCTTATCTCATTTTAATAATATTCATTGGTTGAATTAGCTCTGTCGTGAACACACTTTATATAAAATTTTACTTCACGTTGAAAATCTTCAACACAGCTGTTCTTGGAGATTAATTTACGAATTTGAGCAAATTTATACTATGATTAATTAATCTAAGTCATAAGTCATATTCTACATATGCCTAATGTACTATACAGGGTTCATTTCAAAACTTCCCACCCTAAATTTTTGGATATCTGGAAATCTATGAAAAATTCCCAGAAGTACATAAGAAGTAGGTATTATTGTGGGGGCAATTTCTTGATGTAAAAATTAACTTACCGACTTTAACCTTCTGCCCCCGGGAGCTACCTACCCCATGAAAAATCTTAAATGGAAAGGGGTATAGAGTAATATGTCATTTTAAAGATCTTTTGAAACAGCACATTTTGGCGTTAACTTTTTTTAGATTGGTCGATTTAAAAAAAATCTTTTGGTTTGTTTTGTTTTGTATTTCTAGCTAGTCGATTTATTTCAGGAGCAACAGAGGAAAAGCCAATATCAAAAACTTGGAAAATAAATAATCTTATAGGACTTTTTAGTTATGTTTAATGCAGAATACTTTTCCTTCTTTTTATAGTTACTTATTAAACAAAAATGCATGTTTTTGGAACGTTTTTATATCGATTTTGCGTTAATTAATTCAATTTTTGTAACAACACAATAAAATAATGTTCTAAACGAAAAACATACCACTGTCTTGTTCCGGTGTTCCTTGTTTGGAAATATTGTATGTTGCTTGAGTGTAAATTATTATTTAGTGTTATCAACCCAAAGTTATTTAAATAATATAACAATAACGATTTACAGTTTGCAAGAAAGGGTTGAAATTGTATTAATTTATGGTGCGTTTTAAATGAAGGCGCTCAATTGGAAGTTTTGGGTTATTTCGCATAAATCCTAATTCATTACGTCAGATTTCTGCGGCAACTGAAATTTACTTGGGTTCGGTTCATAAAATTACAAAACTTTATAAATTCCATCCTTTTAAAATGAAAATATGTCAAGAGCTAACAAACGAGGATTATGATAGAAGAGTAGGTTTTGGGAACAAATGACCGGTATGATTAATAATAACAATGCATTTGTGACAAATATCTGCTTAAGTGATGAATGTTCTCTTTATTTACATGGATTTGTAAATAAATATAACTGCAGATATTGCAGTAACGAAAACCCTCATGTCTGTAGAAGGACACACCCAGTATTCTGAAAAAAAGAATGTATGGGCAGGCATCTTGGGGGGCCAAGTCATAGGTGCGTTGTTTTTCAATGGAAACCTAAGTGGTGAAGCATATTTGGATAAGTTGTAAAATACTATCGTTCAGCTAATTATTGATGCTATCGAAAATCAACTTGATAGAGATGGAAATACCCTATTTCATGAGGACGAATTATATTTTCTAAAAGATGAAGCTCCTCTTCACTACGTTCTTCCAGTACGGCGGTGGTTAGACAATGTATTTTCATATAAATGGATAAGACGAAGAGGACCTATAAAATGGCCAGACAGATCGCCTGATTTGGCACCACTACACTTTTTTCTATGGGGCTATTTAACGTCTGTTGTATTTACCCATCCATCTCAAAATTTAGAAGAACTCAGAAAATTAATGCATCATGCCATGGTATTCAAAGAGATGTTTTTGAAAATGTACGCCGCAGTTTTGAACAACGGCTATAGGTACCATTGTTTAGCGATCAACGGACAACATTTTGAACAATTATTGGATTGAATTTTTTTGCAAAAAACATTTGAATTCTTAAACAACTTTGAAAACAAAAATAAAACATTTTAAGCAGTTAAAGTGTTTGAGTAATAGATATTTAAGCCTCAAACTAAAAACAAAAAATTAAACAAACCAAAGGATTTTTTAAAAACTCTTCAAAAAGAATCGATCAATTTTTAAAAAAATTATTCCAAAATGTACTGTTTCAAAAGACCTTAAAAATGACGTATTACTTGATACTTCTTTCCATTTAAGATTTTTAAGGGGGTAGCTCCCGGGGGCAGGAGGTTAAAGTGGGTAACTCAATTTTTATATCAAGAAATTGCCCCCACGATAATACTTCTTGCGTGTATCAAAGAATTTTGCATAGATTTCCAGATTTCAAGAAATTTAGGCTGGGAAGTTTTGAAATGAGCACACCTGTATGTAGTACACCCCGTCATGCCTTCATTTTCAATACTAGCGTAGTTGCGTAATTGATGTGGCGTCTAACAATTATTATTATTATTTGACATAACGTCATATGAAAATTTCGGTTATTCAAGAATATGGACGACTGTAGTATGAGTTTGGTGGAATAAGCTATTTTTATATTCTAAAATTCAGTTTAAAATCTATACAGAGTGGTTGGATTTTCATTGTACACTCAATATTTTCATTGAGAGTATAATATTAAAAAAAAAAACAAAATGTGTCTGATACTATTTTTTGCCCTCTTTCTAATCCTGTGAAATAGGATAATGTCGTTTGAAAAACAAAACATAATCTAATTTTTTTTTTAAATTGAACACTCTGTATATTATTGGATATTTTGATAGCTTATTCAATTCTGAATATAATATCATTTATTTTTTTTTCGTTGGGCAATGAATAACGCCATAATAACAAAAAATAAAAAAACACATTATGTATTGGTTAAAAAAAAACAATGGAAAAAAAATAACACAAAAAAGCAAATATCCTATTGAAGAAATTGTTCAAAATGGCCACCATTTCGGTTGATACATATCTGAGCTCGGTGCAATAAATTATTTTTGGATTTTCTTAACATGTCCGGGGTAATTTCCTGTGCTGCCAATTGTATTTTATTTTTCAGTTCTTCTAGGGTATTCGACAGAGTGCAATATACCTTATTTTTTATAAATCCCCAGACAAAAAAATCTAATATTGAGAGGTCAGGTGATCTCGGAGGCCATAAATGTGGCCCTTTATTCCCAATCCACCTATTTTCAAATTCTAATTGTAGAAAATTCGTCACTGATTGTGCATTATGCGGTGGTGCGCCGTCATGTTGGAACCACATTTGTGTGCGGATAGCTAAAGGCAGATTGTCTAAATATTCTTGAAATTCAGTTTCAAGAAAGTTTAAATATCGATTTTGAGTAAGTGTGCCGTTATAAAAATAGGGTCCTAATAACTGATCCTCGATCACACCTATCCAGACATTTGTAGAAAAACGTATTTGGCATCGAGTTTGCTGAATCCTACGAGGATTCACGTCATCCCAAAAATGACAATTGTGTTTATTAAACATACCATTCCTATGGAAATTTGCCTCGTCCGTCCATAAAATGTGTGACAAGTACTGCCTTCCAGCATTTAATACCCAATTTCAAAAATTCATCCGTTTTTGCAGATCAAGCGGTTGTAAATTTTGCACTAAACGAATTTTATAGGGTTTCATTTTATGTTTTTTAAGGACTTTCATGATTTTATACCTGTTGATGCCAAGCTCTTGTACAGCAATTCTAGTTGAAGAAGTGGGGTATGCTCTAAAATACGCCAAAATATTTACTTCATCATCTCCATCTGCATCGTTTTGATTTCTATTTCTATTTCTTACATTTCTTATTTTTTTAAAACTTCCGTACCTCACTAATGAAGTGTGTAAATTTAGAAATGTATTCCAATGCGGTTGCCTTCGATCAGGGTATTGATTAACATACATACTTGCAGCTTGACGGCAGTTATCATTTGATAAATAAAAGCATCGTAACATATCTGCTTTCTCTGCATTAGTAAATTCCATTTTTAATAAATAATCTAGAGAAACTATCACTAATGATTCACTAATCACTAAACTGTGTCACCTCATCAACTGGTATGCGAACTGACATTTAAATAATATTTTGCTTTTTACCCGGCCATATTTTCAAAGAATACTTTTTCTTTTTTCTTTTTTGTTATTATGGCGTTATTCATTGGCCAGCGAAAAAAAAAATAAATGATATTATATTCAGAATTGAATAAGCTATCAAAATATCCAATAATATACAGGCTGTTCAATTTAAAACAAAAAAAAATACATTATCTTTTGTTTTTCAAACGACATTATCCTATTTCACAGGATTAGAAAGAGGGCAAAAAATAGTATCAGACACGTTTTGATTTTTTTTAAATATGATACTCTCAATGAAAATATTGAGTGTACAATGAAAATCCAACCACTCTGTATAATAATATAATCAAATAACGAATCTTTCATGTGCCATATCAACATATTGAATGTTCAAGATTTTCGTGCCTCGTATTCTGTGTTTATTGATGTTGGTTAAACTTACATGAGGCACTTACTACGTTAAAAGACGGCAATGAAAAAGAAACAGTTAACAGGGATGAAGATATAACTATTTTTCCTACCATAAATCCTACAAGCGCGTTAAGAGATAAAGATTCGGGCTGAGAAGAAAACTTTTCAATAAATAATTTGCCAGGATCTGAACTTTGCGCTTCAGTTGAATTAAATTTTCAGCAATGTGAGCGTGCTAGTGATATTGACAGGTCGGAAAATGATGTGCCCTTATCCCAATAGAAAGAAACGTTGAAGACCGGGAAAAAATAAAGAAGGACAACAAAACAATGACAAAGAATAAAAAAACAAGACTAGAAAAGTGCATAGAAGCCGATTTGCCTTATCAAAAACAGAATTTTTATTTTATTCCCGATAATAAAGTGCCATATGAGGATTCACTCGGTCACTACTATTTACAACTTTTTTTGATGACTATATTTTAGATGTGACAAAGTATGCTCAACAACAAAATTAAAAAGGCAATATAGAAAAATTCGAGATAAAAAGTTGTTAAGTATCACGCCGAAGGGTATATTGGGAAAGTGAAAAAGATGGACGAAATGAAATGGTTGCCGTAATATGTCTTGAGATAAATTTGAGTATATTTTAACACAATTTAGACTCGCTAAAGTAAAATCGCTCTTTAGTTACTTGAAAAACAAAGCGTGCAGAACGCTCGATGTGAAGAAATGCATTGGTTTTAAACAATTCATCCGGGGCAAACATGTAAGGTATCGGTATAAGCTATGGGTAGGCACCACTAGATTGAGCTGTCTCAATTGGTTGGAAGCATATCGGAGTTCCTCCACGAATATGAGGGGAACATATGTTGAAGTGGGACTACTAGCGGGAATAGTTTTGGAATATGCCTACGCCCTTCGCAGAAATTGGCCTGTTCACAAATTTCGTTTATTTTTTGATAACTTCTTTACGTCTATAACACTAATCGAAGAGCTGACAGCTAAGAATTTGTACGCTACAGGAACCGTCAGAGAAAATCTTTCAGCAGGACGACCCCTAAAGGGCTCTAAAATGATGAAAAAAATGCAAAGGTTAATAGATGTAAAATAGAACAACAAAATGTTGTACTCCTTTGTTCAAATTTTTTGGATATAGCTCCAATACATTCTCTAAAACAAAACTCCCAAAAAGAAAAGAATTTTCTCCGTGTGGGTATCTATAATAACATAATATGTTGTTTTGATCATAAAATCATATTGCGAGTGGTCCATCCCCATCTAATACAATGCTAATATTGGCAGTGTTGATGGTTCATACGCTTCTATCATGTGAGAATCCGGAAAAAATGTTGCTAACCTTTGATTACACATTATATTGATTGGTCATTTTAAAACGCGTGGTAATTTTATCATAAAAATGGCGGAGATTTTGAATAACTTGTTTTCAGGAGGATTATAGCAAGAAGTTTATTGACTCAAAGCATAACAAAATATTAGAAAGGACATCCCACAAAATTTCTAGGAACTGACCTGCGATTTGACTGGCTTGCTCATCTAGTTAATCCATCGGTCAACCAAACTCGGTGCGCGTTATGTCTTCAAAAAACTACTATTCGGTGCTTAAAATGTAATACTTATGTATAAAACAAAATAATAAATACTTTCGTTAGGTATGCCTATGTGCTTGATGTCCTAAATGTAGGATGGCCACGTTTTTTTTAGTTCCAAATAAGTAAAATTATATTAAGAAATAACTTTCTGAAATGCCCGAACAGGTTTTAAGCATATCTGGGTTGAAAACACTTATCAATGTTGTACTAGCAGTTCTGACCAAAAGTAATAGAGAATACTTAGAAAAATCCTAGTCAATTTAAATCAGTTACATGCTTCATCAAGCATGAGTCATCATTACGCCAATACCTGTGATCGTACTTACGTTGGTGCCTCCTTGGATTCACTACGAGTGTACAAACAGCAAAAAAGTTATTAAGACCCCCAAAATGGAGTATGAAGCAAGTGTGCTAGTTAATCTGTGTAAATAGCTTGTCAATGTCCAGCTTCCGTAATTATAGTCTTATATACAGTATGTACACAAATCTTCTTTCATAAAGCTTTCTTTAATCTCAAGTGGTTGGTTTCAAAAAAATTTCCAAGGATTTGCCTGAATTTTGATCAAAAAAGTAGTTTTTTGTTAATACTGATGTTCTCAAATATTCTTTCTCCGAGTTTACTTGGCATGCCTGTAAAATTTTGTTTGGAAAAAATATTTAGAGGAATAATAAATAAAAAATATAAGATCACATTTTATTTTATATACCGATGTATAGCGAATATAAATGAACATATTACGTCAATTATGCTTAATAATAAATTCCAGATTGGTTCTAAATATAAAACGTTTCCTACATGAAACTTGAAACTGATTGTCTCAATTATGTAATAGCCGGTTAAGTTACATCAAAACGTTTCAGAAGACAAAAGGAACTTAAATCGAACACGTTTTTTAATTAGACGAAATTACAAGTCTCATTCATCTCTCGTGCGCTTGTTAGTTGGGTATTATTTATGTTCTTAATTGTAGATAGCATAGCAGACACAAATAGGTGCAAGGTCCACATAACTGCATAAATAAACTATGATATTACGACTTATGACTTATCTTGAAGCACGTACTGAACTGTATTGACAATAGTAAATTTATTATATATTCAATGCCCCCTTGTGGAATAACATTGTTCATTTCATGATTCCCAGTGTGAGTTTAGTTTAAATACTAAATTACATTAATGTTATATATTGAAAGTAGACATAATAAACTTATTGAGTTTTGAATGCATATCTATAACAGGAGAAAAATTCGGTGTGGGTACCATATGACTTTCTTAAACGAATGTGCTGTCCAAATGTTTCATACACGAATTTTTTAGACACAAATTATTCTAAATTAAGTTTGAAATAAGCATTCGCTTCATAAAGATGTATAAAATTGAAATGATATTGTGAAAAACACTATTTTGATAAAAACTGTTACGATGCAAATTTTGAAAATGTTGGTATGCATATCTTGTTGTAAATTAATGTCTAAGTACTTTGTTCCATATTAATCGATAAATAATTTTATATTCTCAAGAAATCTGCATACAGTACATAGATTGCGAGATATTTGCAAAAAATCCTTTTTAGTGTTACTTCCGGTCGAATTTTTAAAGTTTCTTTCTTCAACAGTTGTTTCAAACTAAGTTTTAAATATTTTTATCCTCTTATGTAAGTCTGCGGTAATTGTATAATTTGTCAGACATTCCCAAAAGACATGCTTTACTATAAGAGTAAGAGACATACTTCCGACAAAACTAAGTAGAAGTAAACTACTTCTTCCGGTCTACCGATTTCACTGAAAATCTTAGACTAGCTCTCGAGAGGAAGATTATTCTCGTAAATATAAGGTTTGATATCGATAGGTTTAGCCGTTTGGCCACTATCGTGACCACACACAGACATGCAGGGAGAAAGAGAGTGACATTTTTCAAAATAAGCTTTTTCGGTATCAGAGGCCTTCAAAACGTAGACATCTGCTAAAATATCGAGGCCACAATATACTACCCCATACCACATATAACAAAGTAAAATGAGGTGTGGACCCCACACGACTTTCGTATACGTATGTGCGTTCCGAATTCTTTATACAAAAGTTGATCAAAATTAAGCATTAAATACTTTTTATTTTAATAATAAAATGAACCTGTGAGTAAGAGAAACTATCACTTTTGGTCCGAATTTTGAAAATTGATTTACACAAAAATTGTTACAAATAGAGCTCTTAAATACTTTTCTATTATTATGTTTTTTTTTTCTGTGTTTTGGATCTTGGAGTTAATTACTATATTAGGACAACTTTGATTAAAATGCCGATTTCCAACGCTGCTGGTTAGCAGTAACTAGTGGTTAAGAATGTCGTAAACGGGAGAATCTTTAACCAGTGTTTTGGGTTCCTAATAAAACGT
The DNA here is from genome assembly GCA_963170755.1 of Amphimallon solstitiale. Taxonomy (NCBI): domain Eukaryota; kingdom Metazoa; phylum Arthropoda; class Insecta; order Coleoptera; family Scarabaeidae; genus Amphimallon; species Amphimallon solstitiale. The sequence goes on along the minus strand of OY720676.1, from coordinate 141,299,221 downwards.
TTAACGTTTATTAGAAACCCAACACTTATAAATTATGAATTTATATAATATAATAATAATAATATTGTAATTGGCAGCAGTTATGTGTACATATGCATTTGTTGGTCGTATGAAAGCATTTTCTGGAATTACATAATTAATAATATAATTATTTTCATCAGTGATTTAGTAATTGTATTGCGTTTTTTATATATTAATTGAAGAGTATAATTAATAATATCGTATGATGCTAGAATATGATTGATGTCCATCTTAATACTACAGATGCAGATATTTCTTTTTCAACAAAATATTCCTACTTTCATGATTATCTGTTATATATTTTACATATCTTCCGGTAACTTAATTTCATATGAATATATGTATATTCATAGTATTAGTTTTTCCATTTTCCACAGTAACGTTGTGTTTGTCAGTAGAAGTAATCAATAAATTTGTTTCAGTATCATTCATTTTAACTCGCACGCCATATTCACAAAATAAATTCCTACAGTTTATTTGTTAAAACGAAATTTCTTATTATACACTACCCACATAATTAAATAACAAACAAATAATGGCAAAAAGCACAAAAAAGAAACTCAAACCAAAAAAAATGTCAAAAGTCAATAGTCTTTGAATAAATTACAGCTGCAATATGTAATTTACATCAAAATATAGAATACGTGTTCTTCCTACAATACATCCCTGAACATTGTATAGATAACAGACGGAATTCTTCGTATTGTAAGACGACGGCGACGGGTAGAGAATATAATGAATAAATGACCTCCTTGTAGTGTTATTTATATGTAGTACAATTTAAATAAAAGTAGTAAATGTCGACTTTATACGTTATTTTATTTGTTTCAAGCAATTACAATAATATATTGAATTAACTAATTTTTTATATTGACTTTGTTTCCAAATAAGTTAACCAAATGTACAAAAAATACAATTTCCCAATTACTAGCGCTCGAGGTGGTATTATGTAGGGAAGCACGATTAGAGGGGGACAAACATTTCCTAAAGCACTCCAATAAGAACGGTTATTATTCTTTTTCCTTGCCCGATTTTATAGTATACAGACTCCTCCATCCTTTTGGTCCATGCACTTTTCTTGTTTTAAGGCAAAGGCAAAATCCTGATTCGTCCCCATTGAAGACTCGGGTAGGGTCTTTCAAAACAACTTCAAAATTGTTTTCTCTTATGTATCTCTTCAAGTCTTCAAACCAAGATCCAATCAACTCTTCTGTAATTTAGAGTAGCTTTATTTATGCCTTCGGCTTCGAATTGGGATATCTCGGGATGACGCTTTAAGAATCCTTTATACCATCTAATACCAGGAACCGCGTCCGGAAATGCACCTAATTTTCCAAAATCAGTTGCAATTTTTGTAACAGCGTCGATGAATTTATCTTTTGTAATAGGGAAGCCGCATTTTGCCCAGTCTGCAATGTTTCTCTCCCCTTCCACCGTCAGTATGGGAGCTGGCCCAGTTTTTTGTTTTAAAGCTGGAGATTTTCCACAAAATTAATCGTATATTCCAAATTATCTGCTGGCTTCTCTTGTACTCATTCCCGATGCTCTAACAGCTCGTAGGGCTGAATCAATTGCGTGAGTAGAATAGATATTAAATATTTTGGTTTTTGCCTTTAAAGGCTGTCTTTGGATTTTTTTTATTGATTTTCGGCATCTGAAAATCAATTTTTATGTTTTAAAATCTATTTCCGTCAAAAATACGAATTTTCGGACATAGCAAATTAGATGTAAGTAACACACAAGTCCGAAAATGAACCGTTTCTCAAGAAACGAGACATTTTGATTTATAAGTGAGCAATGAGAGCAAATGCGAAAGACACATGTATGTACTTTATTTGCTAGAAAATGACATACATTTTTCTCGTCTAATACCTGTTCTCGGACGCTGTGTTCAAAAATCGGTTAAAGGACATTTTGTGCAACCGTTTACCCGGACATCTTATTTTAAGGGTAACAAATAATAGACATCATTAGAAGATGCTGTGAATGTGTGAGATAGGGATGAATAATGTACAAAATCGCAAATAATTTCTGATAGAGGCAATTGTTCAGAGTTTCTTATTTTACTAGTTTTTGTTGAGATTTGTCCGAAAAGTGGTGCTAAGGTTCGATCACCCTACAATGCTCTTGGACATTTAATATTAGGTATTAACTTCTTGTTTTTTATTGTATAGGTATGTACTGACCTATATGTATCTAATGTTTGTAGTTTTGGTACTATGGAATTGAAGGTAGTATAGTATTATCTTTGATTGTGTATACTATAGATATACAACTGACGGTTAGTTCGGGTAGGTATCCAACAGAGGGGTTCGGCAGTAGGATGTGCCCATTCGTGAATTTCTCCCGCTAAGTTTGTTATAGTAAAAGCAGTCTTCTCGTAGTAGTAGAGAGAAGCCAATGGGAGCTTAAAGGAAGTGACGCAATTATCCAATTACACCAATCGTGTTTGTTACAATGTTATAGGCGTTTTGCTTTAGATTTAAATATCTTAAAATATGTTGAATTAAGGGATATGATAAGTCTACTGACTGTAATTTTTTAAATTCCAAAAATAAGTGATGATGTGATTGTGGATGTTAAATGTTATTCTGAAATATATATTGCAAGACCATGTAACGAAGAAATGTCATTTTTCCTATATATTTTATCTTATAATTGACAATGATATTGCAGTACAAGCAGAAAAAGGTTCAAAGTACTAACCTTTAATAAAATCTTTGCTTGGTTAGGAATTACTTTTTCTGTATAGCTTGTTGGGTATGTACTATCCTCAACAATAATTGATGATTATTCATCCAGGCTTGCATCATGGCAGTTGTCGCTACGATTCAGGCCTGGATAAAATAATAGTAACTAGAACCATAATAAAATAAGTAACGTCAAAGCTGAGTACATTTAAGTGTCTATCTAATTGTTTCCTTGTTAGATTTATTTCTTTAAAAAACATGAATACGTTTTTTAAAAAGCCTTTCGTATGTTATTTTTTTTATTATGTTATAAAAGGGTAGTTGTGAGTATAATAAGGGAAAAAAATAGTAATCCTACGATTCTTCAATAAAACATTTACTTAAAGCTACTTTATCATAGTAATAGCTATATAGGTTATGTTGATATGTAATTCAAGGGCAAACGATGTGAAAAGCAAATGAAACAAAATACCTCTTTTAATTTAACCCATTGGTGCAAATCATCCGATATATCGGATGCATACATTTGACACTTGTATACAATATAATACATAACCTCAACATTTAAGATTTTGTTGTTAGTTTTGTACAACCTACTTTCTTATAATAAAATTGCAAAAGCCCTGCCAACAACTAAGTTTATGTTTTAGTTTTGTGTATTTGTATACATGGATCCTTCACTCTACAGTGCTCGTGGTAAGGGGTAAGTAAAATATTCGTAATTTCTATGAAAACGAAATAAAATTCAATTATCATTCTTTCCATTTGTTCACTAGACATTATGGATATTGTGTACTAGATAATTTCTGAAACATGTAGTATTCAGTCAAATCTACACAATTTTATTTTTGCTCATCCGATATAACGGATTATATGCATTCAAATGACAAATATGTTTCATGAGCTATTAGATGAGGTAGAAAAGGTCGATTTCTACGATTCAATAGACATGTACGTATTACCTCCCCAGGATGGAGAAGATACTGATTGTGATAGTGACGGTAGTGATGATGACCACGAAGGTAACGTCAATCACCTGGGGCCCAAGATGCTACAAACTCAGTGTGAAGTTATTGTACATAGCAGGAATGCAGTTGACACTAGAAATACTCTAACTGAAGATGATGATTTCGATACAAGTGACGAAGAGCCTCTATGTAAATACGTTCGTCCGAACTTGAACAATCAAGCATCAGCTAGAAGTACAGCTAAAACGAACCTATCGCGCCAATTATCTTGGACAAATAAAACGTGTATCGAGAAACCCATTTCGGATGTAGCCAAAGTAGCTCAAACACCACTGGAATTCCTAAAATTATTTTTTTCTGATGAACTTCTAAATCATGCACTATATGAATCTAATTTATATGCGTCTCAGAAAAACACTAATCTCAATATGACTTTAGATGAATTATATGTTATTCTAGGTGCGATGCTATTATCGGGTTATGCAAAATACCCAAATAAAAGACTTTTTTGGTCAGGATGTGAAGATGTTGCGAAAATACTTCATAATAGCATAAGACTGAATCGGTTTGGACAAATTTTACGTCATATATATTTCAATAATAATGATGCTGTCGACAGTAATGATTGTCTCTATAAACTTAGGCCTCTTATATCTCAACTAAATAAGAATTTTTTGTATCATGGTGGATTAGAACATCTTTGTGTTGATGAATCCATGATTCCGTATTATGGACGTCACTATGCAAAGCAATTCATTCGGGGAAAGCCAATAAGATTTGGGTTCAAGAACTGGGCAATCTGTTCTAGCACGGGATATATGATTGCGTTTGAAATTTATAAAGGCAAATTAGATGTCGAAAAAAAGTTTGGGATAGGAGGTGACGTAGTGGTTTCTCTTATAGAATCTGTACAGATTCCTGCAAATAATGGATTCAAAATATATTTTGATAATTATTTTTCTTCTGTTCCTCTTCTTTTGCATCTTAGTGACCAGGGCTATTGCGCGACAGGATCTATTCAAAATAGGAGAACTGCTCGTTGCCCTCTAAAACCGGAAAAAGACATGGAAAAGGAAATACGTGGTGCTTATGACTATAGAATTTCGGATAACAATAAAATTTGTCTCGTACGTTGGAACGACAATAAAGTTGTAACATGCGTTACTAATTTTACTAATCTTGAAGACACAAAATGTACGCGCTGGTCAAAACAAAGGAAAGGTAAGATTCTAGTCGATCAACCCAAAGTTTTCGCAGATTATAACGCTTATATGGGAGGAGTTGACAAAATGATAGCTGTTTACCGAACTAGAATGCGACAAAAGAAATGGTGGTGGCCAATCTTTTGCTACTTATTAGATGCTTCCGTGGTTGCTAATGAGAAAAGTAAATCCAGACAATAAGGAATTCTCAAATTTACTAAATTTTAGAAGATCTCTTGCAACAACTCTTTTTTCGACTTACGGCACATCTTCCCACAGACGTAGAGCTCTCCCTGCGCTATTATCAGGTCAACGATATGATGGTAGAAACCACTGGCCCGAATATGTAACGACAGAAAAATTGTGCAGGTTTTGTGGGGGTAAAGCTAAGTTTATATGCAGTAAATGCAATATTGGTTTGCATCCAAAACAATGTTTTCGAAACTATCATACATTTTAATAAAAAGTAAAAATATCCCATACAATCCGATATATCGGATGGGGTGTAACTCTAAAATTTGGATATATTTTTTTCCATCGTATATATTATAAGTGCTTATTTGCATAATTTAATATATGATTACAAATTTACTTGGATTTTATTTGATTTCCTATCTCTATGCACTAATGGGTTAATAGAAAATATCAAAATATATTTACAATTTTTATAACCTTCCGGATTAAATTGTAATAAGAGTGGGGTTGAGAATATTTCATTGGCTGATTAGTTTCATTCATGGATATTAATCCATTTGAAAGTTATCAGAGGACGACACTTTACTACATACGAAATATTTACAGTTTTCTCTAGGTTGTATAGGTAACTATAGTATTAATAAACAAGGGTATTATTATTACGAAAATGAAAAGTGTGAACACATGGATGTTAAAACTAACATCAAGCAGTAAATAATTACTGTGACTTACATATATACCTTTATACGTAAAACGTATATGCATATATGCATGTGTTTGAGATACACACATACATTAAGTGCTATTGTCGACAATCGAACGCACAGACACCGGTGTTTCGACCTATGAGGTCTCATCAGTGTGCGTGGAGATTCTCGACAATAGCTTCAAGACTTAAATCGCTGCTTATGTCATTTTAGCGTGTTAAATGCAGTGAGAGTATCACAGCGACATCTAACACCCAAAAGATGACACAGAACATTGGGTGTTAGATGTCGCTGTGATACTCTCACTGCATTTAACACGCTAAAATGACATAAGCAGCGATTTAAGTCTTGAAGCTATTGTCGAGAATCTCCACGCACACTGATGAGACCTCATAGGTCGAAACACCGGTGTCTGTGCGTTCGATTGTCGACAATAGCACTTAATGTATGTGTGTATCTCAAACACATGCATATATGCATATACGTTTTACGTATAAAGGTATATATGTAAGTCACAGTAATTATTTACTGCTTGATGTTAGTTTTAACATCCATGTGTTCACACTTTTCATTTTCGTTTTGATCGGTGACGCCACCTAAGGCTCTATTACATAAGATACACTATTAACATACAGGCCTCTGTATAGCAGAACATGCCGTCAGAAGCCATCGCTTTGTTCTGTGTCATCTTTTGGGTGTTAGATGTCGCTGTGATACTCTCACTGCATTTAACACGCTAAAATGACATAAGCAGCGATTTAAGTCTTGAAGCTATTGTCGAGAATCTCCACGCACACTGATGAGACCTCATAGGTCGAAACACCGGTGTCTGTGCGTTCGATTGTCGACAATAGCACTTAATGTATGTGTTTATCTCAAACACATGCATATATGCATATACGTTTTACGTATAAAGGTATATATGTAAGTCACAGTAGGTATTATTATTATTTTTATTTTGTTTGCAAACTTAGCCTTAATCAACCGAATAATTAAAGTTTTTTGTTTTTTAGTAACTAGTTACCTAAACTAGGTATGAAATAAGTCGCAAATCTACATTTATTGATATAATAAAAACTGGTTATTAAAACACTAGTGACTTGTAATGAATAAGATATGGCAATTTGTTTCGAAAGGATAAAAAAATAGTTTTAAATTCACTTACCTTTTTAACATTGAATCAGGTTGCGAATTTTATAGATTAGCAACTTCTTTCAAGGAAGGCTTCAATAATTTTGTGATGTGATATATATTTGCCGTCTAACTTACGATTTTACAGTTAAATATACATGTAGTGGAGCGAAATCGCCCAAAAAATGTGTCATTTTTTTTTTTTCGACGTAGAACCAGATGGAACCACATACATTTTATAAAGTAAATAATTCTACACACGAAATGGCTATTTACGACATTTTTCTGTGGTGCAGACCTTTTTTATTTCGAAAAAACATCAAAAATTGATCATTTCTAAAAATCGTGTTTTTTAACATTTACATCGTCATATCCGCCAATCTAATTAAGCTTTTGACTTAATTTTTTTTTTAAATTGAAGCACATAAATAAGCGCTTCTAGGGATATCATTTCCTTATCGAATATTGTTTATTAATATTTGTTTAAATATCAGTTTACCTGTTAGTTCGCTGGGAAGGTATTCACATTTTCACTAAGCGACAATTTTTTTTATTTGTGGAAATTTTTATATACATGCTGCGAAGCAATTGAAGATAAAATAAAGGAGAAGTTTTTGGAAAAAGAAAAATTGACCTAGGACTTATAGTTTTTTAATTATGAATATTTTTGTAACGCACAAAATTGGAAGGCGCTCCTATCAGGACTTGCAACCTCGCTACCCGCGCTGGGGAGGCCAAAGCATGCGACTGCTCCTGGAGCAATTACCTATGACAAAAATGGACGCGTAAAAGGGGGAAGGTTTATTTTTTAATTAAAGACCATTTGAACAATATTATTTTTGGTTAATGATAATTAAAAATTTTCTTCGTCATTCTCACATTCATCCGGAAATTCCTCACAATTATTACATGTCACACATTTACACTGATCACCACATTTTAAACCCTCTTTCACACAGTTACATTTTCTACTGTTGCAGCTTTTATCAGAACAGTAGAGGCTTAAACATTGTCGTACAATATTCGGAATCGGTTCTTGAATCGAAAAAATTGGATTCCAACAGTCTTTAGTCATTAAGATCACCTTCTCGGGTGTTTCAAAACCTCCTGCGATAATCAATAATTCATTATCTCTAAGAAATTCGGCACCGCTTTGGACAATATACTCCGTGAGAAATCTCAACAAAGACTGTTTGTTTTTAAACGATTTTAAGAAGTCTCTAAACTTATGCACTTTCCTACTACCGTTAACATTGAATTCTGCTGCATTGCTTTCACCACGTCTAATTCTTTCTGCTGTTTTTATTGAAAGGGATTTATAAGTGTCAAAAACTATAGTTATTCGCACAGCCTGACATCTTCGTCCGCAATAAAATGTGCTTACTGGGAATGAGGTGATATATGTGTAGGCCCAATCCGACATGAAAACTATTTTTTTTAAATGTTTTATCAAACAATCCCATTATGATGTTACTTGGAATGACTGCCAAGTCATTCGTCTCTTCATTATCAGCCTATAATAAAAATCACAACAAAATCGATTAAGTGAAACTGAAGCTGAAAATATTGCTTACCTTTGCAAATAAATTAGCATCTATTAACCAAGATATAAATAAAACTAAAACCTTTGGAACCTGATTTTCAAATTCTGTTTTCTTAATACTTTCCGGTGTAGGAAACCCGTCTGTTTTAAAATCAAATGTAGTCATTGCATTACGTAAAATAGCGGCAGCTCTGAGGAGAACTTGCATTTCCGAAAACTCGTTGGATTGCAAAACGTTTTCATTAACGTCATCACTGCTACTACTATTACTACTACTACTTGATGAAAGGTTGGATTTGTTACAGTCATTAGGTAAATGTGTCGTTATTCCTTTAGCTCTTATGTGCGCTTTAATATTTCTTTGAGATATATAGTGGCTGTAACATAATTTATGATATTTTGCGTCATATGCAAACAAATCTTCATAGCTAGTTAATTTGGAGATCATGTCTCCATCATTTCGTTCTTTCGCAGCGTCCATTATTTTTGTGTAAGTAGACTTTCCAGATCCTAAAATTATTGGAAATAAATATTACAACTCATTACTACTAAGAAATTTAACGCTTTTGTTTACCAGTTTGTATTGATATTAAATTTTGTTGCTTCTTCCTTCCACTTTTATTACAAATTAAGCACATTGTTCGGATATTAAAAAGAGAATTAGACTGACGTGTTACAGGAATACACTTAGGTTTGACTCTTTGAGAAGTATAACCACCGTCTGACTGTGTAGATGAAATATTTTGATGACTTGTATAAGTCTTTCGACAATCTGAGTGAAATTTCACTTTAATTTCGCCACTTAAAATTTTATTTCTTTGAAGTAGAATTTGTTTTCCACAATCATCTTGCCTTTTTTCTGCACTAGATAATAATGACAGCAAGCCTTGTTTTCTGGGGTTCTGTACCACAGATTTGTCATCACCATGCACTGTTTTTTTACATATAATACACTCCATAATGAGAATTTTAATGCACAGTCGTACCACTTAGAATCATCTGAAGCAAATGGCTAATTCACGTCATATCAGGTGACAATATCTTCCAATTCACGTTACGCGAGGTGTCGGTGGTGTATCTTGGCTACCCTACCACCTCATAAAGTCCTAATAGAGTCGCGCACCAATTTTGTGCGTTACAAAAATATTCATAATTAAAAAACTATAAGTCCTAGGTCAATTTTTCTTTTTCCAAAAACTTCTTCTTTATTTTATCTTCAATTGCTTCGCAGCATGTATATAAAAATTTCCACAAATAAAAAAAATTGTCGCTTAGTGAAAATGTGAATACCTTCCCAGCGAACTAACAGGTAAACTGATATTTAAACAAATATTAATAAACAATATTCGATAAGGAAATGATATCCCTAGAAGCGCTTATTTATGTGCTTCAATTTAAAAAAAAAATTAAGTCAAAAGCTTGATTAGATTGGCGGATATGACGATGTAAATGTTAAAAAACACGATTTTTAGAAATGATCAATTTTTGATGTTTTTTCGAAATAAAAAAGGTCTGCACCACAGAAAAATGTCGTAAATAGCCATTTCGTGTGTAGAATTATTTACTTTATAAAATGTATGTGGTCCCATCTGGTTCTACGCTCAAATTTTTTTTTTTGAGAACGGAGCGACTTTTCTTGTCTATTTCGCTCCACTAATGGGCGATATAGGGGAATACGGTTCAGTTACACTCAGACTAGACCGACTCGTGTTTTGTCGGCTCTCGGGGAAACCGGTAGGTAATACGGTGACCGAGAGCCGACAAAACAAGAGTCGGTCTAGTCTGTGTGAAACTGAACCGTATTCCCCTATCTCGCCCATGTATAGTTATAAATCATACATGATAAAAGGAACGAATTGGTAATCTCGCTACATATTTGGTAAACACATTGGCCCTCTATCTTTCAATTTCTCAGTTATATATTTTATCAATGCAGAAGAAAGAAAAGATTTCATTAATCTTGTTATATGGTCAATAATTTGGCCCTGCCCTCTAACTTTCAATTTCTATTATACAATTTATAGAGAAAATTAAAGAAAGCTTCTTATTTTTAGAATAGTGTTCTGTTATGTTCAACGATTGTCACATAATGAATGTGGAACTTGAATACTAGATGTCGCATATAGTTACCTTTTTTTTTGTATGTATTCTGTTTTACAATTACTTGTTAGATGGTACCACTGACTTCAGATTGCCTATACTACATCTGTTTAGGTTGACCTACTTTCCGTTAAGAATCCATGCACATTCCTGCACGTGTGAATCAGGTTTGTGACGTATTATGACGAAGCCGTCCGCCTTCGATGCACATGTAAACGTAATTTTCTGAATACGTGCGAATTATTTTGGTAATTTACTTATCAAGCGATTATTATTTCGCATTATGTGCGAACTAAACACCTGTACGATTCGAAAATGTAATTAGGTTATAATTAACAAGTGCCAACGATTAGATTTTTTCCGTACCGTCGCGTTTTTAGCGGCAATATAAAGAACCATAAGACTGTGCGGACTCAGTTAGTTTTCTAATCGGTCATGTTGCGGTTGAAAACAAAGAACCAAAGGATGTCTTCGTTGTCTGATATGCTTGTGTTCATTTATAAAGTAATATACTCATTAAAATGTTTTTTTCATCTTTTTGTAACATTATCTCACAAGTTATAGGAAAATTTGTTTTTGAAAAATTATAAAAAGTCCTTTATTTGTGTTAAATATTTTTGTGATTTTTAATATCTCTGATTAACGTGACAAAAAAGTTTGCTCAAAATATAATATTGCTAGGCTAGAGTTCTAATAGAAGTGGTACATTTGACATTGTTTATTTGGATAAAAAGCAAAACTACATATGTGCTTTGATTGCATTGCTGTTTGCATTGGAAATAAGGTGTGGCCACCACACGACTTTCTTATACGTATGAGCGTTTCAAATTATAGAATTTTAAGAATTCGATAAGAGTAAAAGTGGTACTTCCTGGCTGAATTTTGAAATTTTTTTTATACAAAAGATATTGAAAATTATGTTCTAAATACTTTTATACTCGTAACGTACTTGTCTTAAAAGCATGACTTGCGAGATATTCGCAAAAAACTGATTTTCGATAAGAGTAAAAGATCTACTTCCGGTTGGAATTTCAAAAAACTTTTTTAAGACAATTTGTTTCAAACTTAATTCTAAGTACATATGAATTCTTTATAAATTTGTTTAAACTTGGTAATTGACGAAATATTTGCAAATTTCGATTTTTTCACTGAAGTAAACTACTACTTCCGGCCTGCCGATTTTGCTCAAAATCTAATCAGTTCTCAAGAGGCAGATTATACACGTAAATACAAAATTTGGAATTGATATCTACAGCGGTTTGGCCGCTATCGTGGTCACACACACAGAGACACACACACACAGAGAGAGAGAGACACAGACATTTTTTAAAAACCACTTTTTTGGTATCAGGGGACCTCGAAACGTGGACATCTGCAAAAATCTCGAGGTCGAAAATTTTCATCATCACAATACTTCCTTATACTACGTATAAGAAAGTAAAAGCAAGTTCTATTTGATGTGGATTCACTACCAGTAATAGAACATTTTCATTTTTATGGTATTACAAGTACCTACTACCAAAAAGTTTTATTTTTTTTTTAATGCCATTTAACAATAAATTGGATTACATCTTATTCGACGAATAGATTACAAACCTGGAAAATAGAAGAAATTTATATAGATATGATAATAAAACGTGGTTTTCTCAAGGGACCTTTGTTTTTTTTTTATCTGCTTCAACTAACTGCCCAACATTATAAGTGGGTGGACTATCAGTATATACTTAAAGTCAAACGTTAGCGAAATGAACTCAGCATACTTTGAATAATTTTGTATAACGGTTAAGAAACAATGAATTATTTCTGAATTTAAGTAAAACTGTACTTGTTCATTTTGCACATGGTTTTAATATACCTTATGAAAGAATGCGATATATTAATAATTACTCACAAAATTGTGAAATTAATACGGTATGTTTTCTGGAAGTCACTCCAGACTACAGAAATAAATTATGTGCTCTGTCATAAGTAGAGTATTATATTGCCTTATTAACAACTAAATTGTGATTTCATGTATTAAGGACTTTTTCAGTGATCTTGTAATATATATATATATATATATATGGATTATTTTTGGGGTCTCTCGTACAATCTTACAATTATGAATTTCAAAAATTAACCCACAAGAATTTCATGCAAACCTAAAACTATGAGATATTTACACTAGCTTATCTCTGCATGTTGGAGTTTGTTGTTTATCTGAAATTAGATTAGAGATGAGATTAGAAGTATTTCCACTCATATTCTGACAATACTCAAAAATCCTATATTGGTTTTTAATGTGATTTACAATGCTGTATTTACAATAATAAGGGTGTTTAATTTTAATATACAATTGTCACAATTTTAAGAAGACATAGTTCTCTTATACAACTGATGAATTTTTAGATTTAGATTAATTATCTTGAACTAAACATTGACTGACTATAAAGTTAGATGCTCTTTCTATATACAGTGTAATAATATCGCGAACTAAATTTAAAGTAATAAGAAACTATCACATTATATACCTTAACCAAAGCTTTTTATTCCATCCAAGAGTTTTGATCTGTCTTATCCAGTACATACTTTATTGAATTACAGGCAGTCCCCGGGTTACAGACGACTCGACTTACGGCGATTCGTACTTACCAACGTGCGCGCTCACAGCTTCCTCTAGTAAATTACTAGAGGAAGTGGGTTGGCGCAGAATCCTTTTGCGCTAGTTGTCAATCTACTGTTGCCACGTTTGTTCTAACCTTTATATTCGATTTAGTGAGTCTGTATTTATCTTTACAGCCATGCCTCCATAACGAAAGTTAATAGTAAGTCCAGGTGGTCAAGTAGCAAAAAGAAACATGACTACAATGGAAACAAAAGTAGAAACAATTAAATGTGCAAAGAAAGGCCAGATGCCGTCATCCATTAGAAAAGCGTTGGAGTTTAGTCGGTCGACTATCGGAACAATTATAAAGGACAAAGTTTGAATAATGGAACATGTTAAAGGTAGTGCCCCGATAAAATGATCAATTATTACTAAACAGCGTAGTGGATTAATTATAGAAATTAGTGATTTGGTTAGAAGATCAAAATAGGTGCCACATTCCTATTATCCTAGCGTTAGTGCAAGAAAAAGTCCCAAGCATTTTTAACAATTTACGAGCTGCGCCCATAGAGAGTGAAGGTAGTTATGACGAAGAATTTATAGGAAGTATGGGATGGTTTAGTCGCTTTAGAAATAGGACACATAATATTAAAGTACAAGGGGAGGCAGCCAATGCTGATGTAGCTGCCGCAAATAAATTTCCTATAAAGTTGCTAAAAATCATTCAGGATGGCGGATATTGCCAGGACAAATCTTTAACGTAGACTAAACTGGGTTGTTCTAGAAGAAGATGCCTGAACGCATCTATATCTCGAAAGTAGAAAAAAATGCACCCCATCACAAAGCAGCAAAGGATAGACTAACCTTATTGCTTGAGGGTTACGCATCCGGAGATTTTAAGCTCAAGTCTCTGCTTGGTAATCGCTCTGAATATCCCAGGGCTCTTCGCCACATTACTAAAGCAGCCCTTCCCGTCATTTCGAAATCAAATTTAAGGGCTTCGGTTACACTCGCGTTACTTGAAGAATGGTTCTTGAATTATTTTATTCCTGCTGTGGAACGTTATTGTTTCGAAAACAAGATGAGCGGTTTACAAAAGTTTACCGTTCAGTAAGTGAAAACATCATTAAAATATTACATATTATAATTATTGTTGTCATTATTACCCTACATGTGCTGTGTTTCAATGAAGATCCGAGTTACATACAAATCCGACTTACAGACGTTCTCAGGAACGTACCCCGTTCGTAATCCGGGGACTACCTGTATTAAATTAATATTATATTCGAAAGTTTAATTATCATATATTCTGTACAAGAATTTGTTATTTTTTTATGAATTACCATTTCTGGTACTTTGCAGGTTCAAACAGGGAATGAATTTTATATAATGGAATATCTAGAAAATTTGATTTTGTAATGACGTTTATATTTGACACAAACAATGAACATTTATTTTATATTAATATCTTTTAGATTAATATCAACAAAAAAAAATGTCTGCCTACTACCTACCTAATTTTTTCATTTTCTTTCCACATTGCAGATATTTCCTTCACTAGTGTCGGTTTTTTTTAAAATTCAAATTATTTAGTATTTGTGACATCTATTATACTTAAGATTTCTCATAAATGAAAGATAAAAGAATTGATTGGATTAAAGAATGAATGAATTATGGGCTGTAGCCTATAATTTTTCTCTTAAATCGTGTTGCTACTCATAATTGTGAATGAGTTAACTGTAATTCGTTTTAACAAATATATAAATTAATGGTAAGGTAAATATTTTTTTGGTTTTTGGATACCTATTTAAAGGATCTCCATCCCAAAAACACTTTTATCTTACGAATAATATGTAATAAATTTAATCTTAAGATATATAGATATTTTTACTCTGCACAGTTACTAATCTTTTCGCTCTCATAAACTAGTACCTACTCGTACCATCGGCTGGTATTGATTGTGCTCGTAAAGTGATTAATGGCTTTGCTACTTCACAACTGCGCCGTTAGAGATGAAGAATGGTTGAATTGTATCTCTAAATGTCTAACAGCTTAAAGGGGTGGGACAGTTATCAGTATCACTATGAATATATTTGGCAGAAGATTTTATTTGCAATGGCAATTTAGTCTACAGGGGCTAAAGACATGTAGATTAAATTGATATTTTCTGGTAACTGATTTATCTTTTATTAACAGATGTCCTTGATAAAGAGCTGTCGATATTTATTGTGTTTGCTTACTGTCTAATTTGCAGCCATGGGAAAGGTGACAGACAGGTCATTGGGTTATGACTCAAGAATATTTTTTTTGTTTTTAAAACTTTGAATTTTAATTTGATATATTTATAATATTTTTCTTTCTAAAATTCGCATATAATTAAGTAATAGCACTTTTTATGTAACATCACTTTGGAAACATAATCTGGTTGAGTGGTGTACCTATATATATAATAAATATTTTAGGAAAAATAATCCCGGAACATGAAATTTCTCTAAATCATGATTTTACTATGTTAACTCGTAATGTTGGTTCACCTGAAAAATTATTTTTCGATTACACATTGTTTGTTGAGAGGCTAGATGCAGACCAGTAGCTCAGAATGTATAATTATTCTTGTTATGAATTATCATATTTCTAACCTCGAGCCTTAATCATTAAATTTACTAATACATGCATAATAATTTCGAGGTATCAAAAATTTGTAACATTGTAGACAAATTGCTGAATGTAGGCCATGTCTCAATATTTTTCTTCTAGAAGAAATACGCTAAAATACTCTGGATTTATTAATTTATTTAAACTATTTAATATATAAACATAAACTACACATTTGTCATCAGCCGCAAGTATTCTAATAGTGATCTCTTGCTTATAGAATACAGCGATCAATTTTTTAAGACGAAAAACCACTAACCACAAATGATGATGTAGTATCTATTCGCTTAAATAAGCATATTACATATAAAGTAAATTAAAATAAAATAAAAGTAAGATCAAAAGTTCAAACGTCAATATTCAATTCAATTACATAAGTAGGGTAATCGAAACACAGGGCAAGAGGTTCAGACAAAGTCTCCTTTCAAACCTATAGCCTGATCCTGAAGTTTATTTTTATGTTCCAAAAAAAAATACTTGAGCTAAATACTTAAAATATTGTGCTAGTGACAAAAAAAAAAAGAAAGAGCATTAGTACACATTATTACATGCATAAATTAAAGAAAACCGAAGAAAACTGCAGAGAAATTGAATGAGTCACGTAACATCAGACCATTTTTTATTTGTTCTTTAAAACTATTAAAGAACGATGTTTTATAAACAGTCGGTCGGCGTTTTCGGAAAATGTCTTGCATTTAACTGATCCTGTTAGAAAGTACCTGACATGTTCACCCAATTATTCGAAACATTTCCGAAACTAATTTGCGGTCATGTAACGTACCTTAAACATAACCTATATTCATAGCTCAGAATCTGTGTCGGCAGAGAATTAAATGCTATGGTGAATACTCCAATTTCAGATTCTGATGCAACTCAATACAAAGAAGAAAAGAAAAAGAGTTCGCATAAAAAACTACAAAGCAGTTGTCGCAAAATAAAGGATTTCCCAACGTCATGGCAGCCAAATTTAAAATGGTAGAAATGTCACTACCTGTCATTTGTGTTTAACATTGTTTGACAGTCCTTCTGTTCTTGCTATTTGTCGAAAAATTCAAGACAACGAAAAGCAAGAAACCAGGAAAATATTGACATTGTCATTCTTGATTTTCATTTTATGTAACATGGTACTTAATGTTACAGAAAATGAAAATCAAGAATGATAACTTGGCGTGTTTCGAGTGAAGATTTGGGATTACATCTGTACGAGGTTTTGTAGACTCAAGAACTGAAGCCACTTGACCCACATAGGCATCGTGTGTTTGCTGATTGGGTTCTAGAGCGACTCGAAATTGTATCCGATTTTTTCAAAAAGATCATCTTTTCAGATGAAGCTCATTTCTGGTTAAACTGGATTGTTGACAAACAAACCAGTTTACGCTTTTGATGTGAAAATAATCCACGACCTTATTTTTTTTTGAAGATGGACATGTGAACATAGTAACAGTGAATGGGGAGCGCTCAATGTTAACAGACTTTTAGTAGCCAAAATTGAATGAAATTGATTTGCAAGACTTGTTTTTCGAACAAGATGGTACAACACAACATTTTACAAATGTTTGTTGGTAAAGTTTGGTGAGTCAATAATCTGCAGAAATGAAACTGTTAATTGGCCTCCAAGAAGTTGTGATATAACACCTATGGATTCTGTTTTGTGGGGATATTTGAAGTCATTGGTCTATGTCAACAAACCTCGAATTATAGACACTTCGAAATTGAACATCCAACGGTATATTTTGTGTTTTATTTAATTTTAGAAATATGTCGTCCTTATTGGGAAACCCCTAATATTTTATTCAATATTTCTTAAAATTTGTTTTGTATAAAAAAAAAATATAACAATTTTGTGTATTGACACTAACACTTAGTGCCTTTATGTTCGGAGAAGGAGTAGGATAACTTACATTACCATAGGGTTATGGAAACCGAGCCGAGTTGTTGAATCGGGTTACTTTTAGGAACACGGTTGTTTTTACTCGACTGAATTAATGCACGCATTTGTGCTAACCGTATTGTAACCACAATGCCTGCGGCTTAATTACCGAACACACCTATGATACGTAAAAGATCTTTCAAACAGAACAGTTTTGTGCGGAGGTGAAAAGATAAGATTACAAAAACTAGTTGTGATGTGTACAGGGTTATTCATTATAAAATTTTTATAATGGTCTTTTTACTCTGATTTCAAAAATATACTATATGATACCGGTTTCTTAAACCGTTTTCGAGTTATTAAATGTTGAATATCGTAGTTACTGTACTATGGAAAATTTAACCGATATTCGACATTTAATTACTCGAAAACGGTTTAAGATACCGATATCATATGGTATATTTTTGAAAGCAGAGTAAAAAAAATACATTATAAAAATTTAATAATATACAGGATATTCCATTAAAAAAAAACATTATTTTATTTTTATACCATTGTATCTGCACGCCACTGTGTTTTTGATAGCATGCAAATAAAATTCAGTCTCAGCCACAAAACTTTTATTTGAAAAAATTTTTTTGTACATGGAATAATAACTATGAGGAAGGGTGGATAATTTATAATGAATAACCCTGTACATCAAAATAAATGAAATATTTTTTGATATAAGGAGGATAGTATTTTAGGCATTTCTAATACATTTATTAATTTGGTCCCGGAACCTGAAATAGTTACAAACGCACACTTGAGACAATGTAAAGCTGCATATCCCTCAACTTGACAATGAAGTTTTTTCATTAAAATCTTAAACTTGCCGAACAAGATTATTTATGACTTGTGCGGAGTGACCCTCATATTATGTTACGGAGAGAAATTTAATATTGAAAGCATGTTACTGCGGGTTTCTGCAACCCCCGAACATATAGGCAAAAGCTTGGATTTCTTATCACCCAAAACCACACTCTATCAGCTGGAAATCCCGTGATGTACCGCATCAAAAGCCGTACTATAATCCAACAATGCAGTGGTAATATGACCTCTATTACAAGCAGATATAATATTGTTAGTTACACTCACTAATGCCGTCTCACAGCTATAACCGCCCCTGACTCCACACTGTATTGGTGGAAGAATTGCATTGTTACAATAAGCTAGATCAAAAATCTAATGATATAATTTTAACAAGCCTAAGATTCTTGAGATGTTGAGATGCGGAACAACCGTGGGGCGAGTTTCCACTTAACTGGAAATGTACTTGTAATTACACAAGAATTTAATGCGTTTGTTAAGAATGGGAAAATATAAGGACAGCACATTCTAATCATGGCGATATTCAGCCGTCTTGTCCAACCGCAGTGGATTTAATGCAATGAATTAGATGTCAATCATACCTGCATCATATGTATGAAAACAGAATGCCGGAGTGGTGCTCCTAGAATAACCAAAGCACTGTGGTGAGACTTTCAAAATAGGAATGCAGTTCAAAAAGAAGTCATTGATTTTATCTACATCAGAGAGTTGAGTTGGAATATTTGATTTGTGCTTGTTCTTACAACTCAAGTCAATATGTGTGAGTAAAGATTGTTTATAATGTTCAACAAACTTTTTCGGATTTTGGCAAATAAGAGGAGGGTCCTTTATGCCCAGTTTAAGGTAATGAGATACTGCCACTTTAAACTTTTGGATTTCAAAAGAATTAGCTGTAAAGGCATCGTTTTGCAAAATTTGTTGTTGTATTACGTGCGTAGTGTGCAGCTTTTGCTCCTGACTTCCGAAAATAGTGCATGGAAATATATTTTCACTGACTGGTTTTCTGTGACAACAATGAGGATCATTTACTTTCAGCAATTAAATATTTTTGAAGGCTACGTTTTAACCCAAAATGTGAACTATACAGGGTGTCCCAGAAATAAAAACACGGAGTAGCAGGTATGTAAAGTCCGAACAGAAACAGGCCCAAATATACCGCAATAACGAAGAAATTAAAAATTTAATTTTCTATGTTGTTTTTTAGATAAAAAAATTACATTACGGACCTGACACAGACTGTATATTTATAAATACACGTAAGAATGCTCATTTGTAAATAGAAACGAACACGCATTCATAGAAAAATACGCTTTTATTTGTATAAAACGGGAAAAAAACGTTAAATCGTACTCATTAATATAAAACATATTTTCTACCCGATGCGTCTGGATAACGCAGCTATGTAGTCGGTTGTTGACCCTGATGGGCGACGCACTTTATTGCAGACAATAAAAGATTGTTTTTATTTTTAGAATAGGAAGATTGTTGCTGTTTAATGCGTTTGTAGTCGGAAACAGTTGATTATTATTATTATTTTAGAATATTCAATAAATCGTAGTAAATATCAAGAATGTAATTATTTTTTCTAGCAGGTGTAAAATTAAAGTAATTAATGGTTTGATATTTATTATGAAGTATCTGTTCCTCCTCCTTTTTTTTAACACAAGTAATATGGTGGTCCTGAAAAGGACCGATTGTGAAAGTGAAGCAGGTGGATATTTAGTCCAGGGTCGGCGTAAGGCCAATTGAATTCTTTATTATTTTTTTTCTGCCGTCTCCGCACAAATAAAGGCTTGATATTTTGAGGGTACGTTTTTACACAATCTAGCTTCCGATTTCTGCTACTCCGTCTTTTTATTTCTGTGACACCCTGTATATATATATATATATATATATATGTATACTTGCAATTAATTGTAAAAGTGTAAGAAAATAATTTAATTTTGTGTTCAATATCTTAGGATATTACGATCATAAGCAATTTATGATAGCTAGGTGAAATTATTCACAAACAAATTCAAATGATTCAACAAGTGTCTGCGTGTTTCTTTGTAATTGCTTAGGGAATACCGACTTAATTCATACGTATAAAATTCAAATTGAGAGTGGTAAAGAACCCGTGGAAAATTTATATCTACCTAATAATAATAATTCTTATTAACTAATTATATTTCATTAATGTTCGAATAAGCGCTAATTTCGCTTATGTGAAAGATAACTCGAACTAGAAACGATCAGTTCAGTTTAACCAAGATGTTAGGTGTGAATGCTAAAATTACGAAAAATATATATTTTAAATTTTATCTCTACAGGATTTAACACTACTTTTAGATGGAGAGTTCTTGTTTTAGTGTTAGACATCTCATCAAATGTTAAAAATTTAATTAACAAAATTTTAAGCTTCTTTTACATCTGTTAATTGATTGAACTAGAAATTGAACTTAAAGTTCACCAAAATTACATAAGCTACAGTGTTTTACTCGCGGCTATTATAAGAACTTAAAATTGAAGTAGAAATTGGCGGATATAATACAAGACTTGTCGTCAATTTTGACCATATTCTAGAAACTGAAGTTAAAATTGAAAGATGTAAAACGAACTTAGCAATTACAAAATCACAATTATTACAGAAATAAACAAAGAATACATTTCATTATTATTATTGTTATTACTATTATCAGAAAAGAATCAAAGTAACTAAAAATCCTTATTTCCATTCTGGACATGGATGGAAAACATATGTGCCT
This sequence comes from Amphimallon solstitiale, assembly GCA_963170755.1. Lineage (NCBI taxonomy): Eukaryota > Metazoa > Arthropoda > Insecta > Coleoptera > Scarabaeidae > Amphimallon > Amphimallon solstitiale. The sequence continues at coordinate 141,277,938 of OY720676.1, read as the reverse complement.
AATGATGTTATAAATGTAAAGACAGGAATGTTACATAACTTATAGCAGTGGTCATTTAATGAATAAATGCGATAAAAAATTTTTTCAATAAATAACTAAATTTCAATTCTACCAAAGAAAAATAGCGTCATCTATGGAACGGCAACATATACCAACACAATTTTAGTGACCACGCAAACATATTGTGTACGTCCATATAAATCATTTCTGTTTATAAATATAAAATTTATTAGTAGCTCGACCGCAGTACCCATCTTGTCCAGATTTTGTGATTTTATTTTTTTATCACTGAACCAACAACATATATTATAAATATGAGCCATTTTGATCCATAAATATAGAGTTTGTTAATAACTTGACATCAGCGCCATCTATCGAATGTTTTGATAGTCTATTTTACACGCATTGACGATATAAATATGGTCTCAGAATATCCAGAAGCGTGGTTGAGCCATTAAAAAGTTATTGAATAACTTATAGATAAACCAATGATTATAAATTATGTTATTCTACACGATCCTAGAAATATCCTAGTTTTGTGCTATTTTATCTTTATTTCAAGGCGATACTTATTCTCTACCTTACATTTTTCATTAATGTTTGATATTGTTTTTTGCACGTCATCGATGACGTTTACATGTTGTCATAACTGTACCATATGATCATATATTTCTACCTTCTAGAAGGCTATGACATTTTTCTTTTTTAAACTTAAGTTGGTACCATAAGGTAAGTTAACTTATTAGGTTATATTATACTGATGATTAAGTGTCAATTAATAAATACATTAATGACAGATGAATTTTATTTGTCAGAACATACCAACATAATATTTTCAAGAAATAATTTCGTGGCTTGCTAGAGGGTAAATATAAATGATCATATTGTATTAGAGAAACTAAAAAAGTTACTTTGTTAAATTATACTTGAGGGCATTTATTTCATCAGCTTAAAAAGAAGATTTATAAATTGATCGTAATATACGCATTCATGGCAAATAAACACATAATTTCCGTTTCAATATTAAATTTCTTTATTACATAATAATATAATATAATAGACTAATAGTTCAATTCGGTGTTGACAGATAAATCATATCTGTCAAAAAGACGTGCGTTGTGTATATTCTTCCTGTCAAATTTTTCATGTTTATTTTTGCTTTGATATAAATTGTTTAAAACAGTGCTTCTTAGAATTATTATTTATTTGCGTCCATTGAATATAATGCCGAAAGGTTTCTGTAAACAGTCAAAGCTTTTTACAAACTTTTCTATAATCATGTGTTAAATTTAATGCGAATAGCGTAAGTATTGCCTATTTTAAATTATATTATGGATACGTAATGAAACATTTAAGGTTTTTCGACAATTTGAATCAATATAATAAATAAGTTGAGAAAGACTGAAGTCTTAGAGCATTTCAATTACTAAATATATTACGTTATAGTTATTGTATTGTGAATAATTTTTTTCTTTGGTTATATCAAATCAAATCAAATGTCACTGTCAGAAATAAAAATAGATCCGGCAACATATACAAGGCGAGTCGTCATGGATCTAGTATGACGTGCAACTGAATGTAACGCGTTTCCACCATATATCATATGATATCAGTATGACATATCTGTCATAGTGTAACAAAGCACCGTGATCGTCTTTGCATATTTTGCATTTTTTGTGACACCCATCAATATAATCAGTATGACCAATGTGTATGTTCTTCCTTAACTTCTTGTCATGACCAAGTTATTCAATACATATTGAGCAGTTAAAATATAGCAATACTGTCATCACATTTAAATAATGTGAATAGAAGGGAGATTATTTAAATTCAAAATATTAATTTCAAACTTTATCAATAACATAAGCTTCAATCTTACATAAAGTTACAAAAAGAAAAAAGCATTGATATTGGTAGCTCATATTGTTGATAATTTTAGCTGAATTTATAGGATAAAACATTGTTGGAAAAAATGGATGGAGACAGACTGCTTCTAGAACCATGTAAAACACATATAAGCCACCAATCTGGGCAACACGCTGACATTTATTCACCAATGAAGCCATAGACATAATAATACCAGAGCCCAGAACTTTGTGCTCTAAGTCTAAATAAACACTAAGTAGGGATGATAACATTAGAAAGAAAGTCTATTACTTGTTTAAGAAGCTGAAACGGAATCACTGAAGCTTTTACCTTTAATCACGTGATCATAGACTAAAGGCAAATACTTCTTTAAATTTTTATAGAGATACTTAAAGAAAATAACGAAGTATGCAATGGCTTTTTATTTCCATTTCTAATTTAAAATATTTGATATATTAAAATGTGTTTAAGAATAAAAGTGATTGTCCTAAATCTAAACAAAGACATAGGTATTTAAAAGTATATCACACACTCTTTTTAATATGCTATGAATCTACTTGAAAATATATTGATATTGTAAATGAGAAATTATAGTTACATTTTATTTATATGGTAATAGTAAATAAAGTGGAAGGATTTGAAATAAACCACAAAAAATGTAGAAAACTAGTACAAAACTTCAGGGCTAGCTGACCAAAGATAACCTCTTTAATGATGTCAGCAATATATCTTTATCCACAGGCAATTCATTTACAAAGTATTATAAGATAATAGTCGAAGTTGCGTCAGTACTTATAATAATAATAATAAAAATAATTTGCCTTTATTCGAGAAAGTAAACCATCACATTGATGAAAACTGGCGAAGTCTAGCTAAAGCTACTCATACTCAACCAGAGTCCATCAACTAATACAAAATAAACATAAAATAATAATCAAAGTAATAGACAGCACAAACACAAAAAACAAAAAAACACAGAAAAAAAAGAGAAACAACTCGCACATCAGTGCATGTGAAACTGTGCTACTGCAAAGACAAAAGAAGATCTAAGGGCACGACTGAACCCCGCACAACTCGAGGGGCTTTTAATATCATCCGGTATGCTATTATAAAGTGTAACGGCGGAATAACTGAACGATCTCGCAAAAAGAGATGTATGATGACGCGGAACAGTGAGCAAATGTTTAAAACGCGTATTGAGAACATGGATGAAATGCCGTGGAATCAAGAAGCCACTGAGAGGGACGGGCGGAGACGTCGATTGAAGCAGCGCATGGATAAAGTTTGCCAGATGCAGTTTACGTCGGTTTTCCATATTTAACCACCCAACAGATTTCATACTGGCATACTGGTTGAAATGTGATCGTACTTCCTAAGATTACAAATAAGTCTGCAACAAGAGTTCTGAAGCTTTTGAATTCGCAAGCCATCCCGCGCAACCAAACATAGACCACAAATAAAATCACAATAGCTAAGCTGAGACAACACTAGGGCTTCACATAGTCGTCGCTTCAAAGAAGAATTTAAAATATGTCTATTCGCATATAAAACTCTCAAAACTCCATAGGACTTCCCCAACAAATAAGAAACATGTTCACTGAAACGAAGTCGAGTATCAACTAATAACCCAAGATCTTTCGCAACATCGGAAAAGGTAAGAGATTACTTGATATACGTAACCGCAAATTAGATTTTAAAAATTCAATATGACATTTAGAGCCAAAAATTAACACATTAGTCTTCTGCGAATTAAGTATTAAATTATGTTCAAGAGATAATTTGTTCACCTTAGACAAGTCTGCATTAATATTATCAGCCTCCATTTGGTATTCATGAAGAGGAAATGAATGAAATAGCTGTGTGTCCTCTGCATAGGCTTGGACGTTACAGTGATCCACAGATGATAAAATGTCATTAGTCTAAATAATAAAAAGCAGCGGGCCCAGGATTGAACCCTGAGGAACACCGGATAAAATAGCGGAAGTGTTTGAAACATCACCACGATACATGACTCGCTGCGTTCTTCCAGACAAGTAAGATCGAAGTAGAACAAGCTCATCATCAGAAAATCCATAATATTTGAGCTTAGAAATAAGCAGCGGATGACAAATCGTGTCAAATGCCCTCGAGTAGTCCAAAAGAATAAGCATGGAAGTCAATCCGTTATCAATAGACGTCATTATTCCATTCAACACATAAGCCAACGCCGTGGCTGTACCAAAGCCCTTCCCGAAACCAGCCTGATAATGGGAAAGAAAATTATTGGCAGTAAAGAAATTGTATATCTGATTATAAAGAACCCTCTCCAATATTTTAGAAAGAACGGGCAATATACTTATTATTCTAATGTCAGAGAAGGTCGTAGGATTTTTTTTTAGGCAAGGGCATACCCAAGGCCGATTTCCACATTGCAGGAAAATAGGACCGCTCAAGACAACAATTTATAATGTGAGTAACGTAAGGATCAATGAAAGGACTGCAGTATTTAAGCATGGTTGCCGAAATATCATCACATATCAATGCATTAGTCTTAATACTATTAAGAATTGTATGGATTTCCTCAACTGATGCCAATGCAAACCCAAAAGAGGCTCCAGAACTGTGATGTGTGGAATTATAGTAAGCAATCAAATCATTGGAATTATCATTAACAGATTGAACAAAAGGCGCAAAGAAATCATTAATTTTGTGAACATCAGCCAAATTGGTTGGGCAGTAGAGTCTCAGAGGAGGACTTGACATTAAGAGACTAAAGCGTGGTCCATAATCTTTTAGGATTAGAAGAATTGTGAGCAGTATCCAAATATTTTTTTTTCAAGTCCAAACAACTTTAGAGTAAAATTACGTAGTTCTTTATATTTATTCCAGTCATATAAGACTCTAACTCTATAGTGATATTGCCAAATCTTACTCTTGTGGAGTTTTAAGCATCAATTACTGTAAAAGAAATGCATTTGCTCAATATTCTGTGTGGTACTTTTAATAAGTCGTTTTTAATATTCCATAAAATTTGTAGATGTTTTGTTTCAAATCTCATGTTTGTAATGTTAATTGTCATTTGTCTCAGGGGCCATATTTGTCAAAAAAATGGGGTGGATGCATAACACTCGAAAACGATTGGAGAAATTAAAAATATGAAAAACGAAAATGTAGGTACTAATTGAAAATCCAAAGTCGTAATTACCAGAAATCTTTTAAGTAGCTTTGGAAGAGTGTATCATCATATATTGTTATTTTATATTAATATAAGTATACCAATTTATAAGAATATTTTGAAAATATTCTTTTGTAATATTACAATTCGAATACGGCTTTGATATTTTCATATATATGTAAAATTTGATAACAAACAGGGATAGTATGACAAATTGTTTTCTAGTAAGAAGATGTAATATAAAATGTTATTTACAGCATGCTTTAAGCATTAACTTGAAAGATAAATATCTACTAGATGTAGAGAAATTTCAGCCGTAAATGAGCCATTAACATTTACAAAATAAACAAACACATATGCAAATCAGAAAAGTTGAACGATCACGATAGAAAATATAGTAGCAATAACAATCACGCATATTCATTAAAATTCTCTAAATTTAAATCTAACGGCTATTAATTATAATTATAACTAATGTGTTGTTATAAATAGAATTTTTCATTCTTATAAAACGCGTATGGTTGTATAAGTTGCATTGACAATTCAGGATGTATAACATTTTTTTGCTAGTAAACGGGTGTTTACGCACAAAAGTTTTTATAACTGGAAAATAATGTGGAAACCACTTATGAGTGTACTAAAAAAATCGATAAAGAAAAAGAAACAATGAAATCGGTAAAAATTGTACATTACGTCAAAAAAAAAAGATTTTCTTATTAAGCATGAAATCGTATAGTATCGTTTCACTTTCGAATCAACGTCAGCGTGAGTAAAACTAGAGAGAGTGCGCATGTTCTTGCTCCAGTCCTAACAAACAGTAGAAACAGCGCTCAGTAAATTCAGTATCATAGTTGGCTTGGGCAAGCGCACAATACAGTGTGGTCCCCAAGTAGGCTTTGGCCCATTTAAAATTCAAAACAGTTACTGTACACTTTCGATTTTAATTCGACAGTCAATCGAGAACTGTCACGTTTGGATTTTAAACAATACGAAATAATATTTATATATACATTGCGCGCCGTTCATCGTGTCAGTTAAGTTATATATTATTTGAAATCTACACCGCCGCGGCGAAACAATTCAAATTACACGTGAAACATTTGAGCGAAAGCGCGCGCGTCGATCGTTTGTTTATTTTTTTTAAATTTTCGCTTATCTTGATAAGAGATTATTAAAAAATACATATATATATATATTATATATGTTCTGATACCACGGACAATAATAACAGTGGATGAATAGACAGCCAGTGTGTGTGTCAATGTACGATGATACGGACACGATAACCGTACCATTAGAGAGAAACTTTTTCGTCTTTTAATTTTCATGCAGAGAGCGCTATTCGAAAGTGCGTCGGTGCGTACGGTTAACAACCAACAGTGGCGGGCTATTTTAATAATAAATTAAAAAAAAGTAACATCTGAATTTCGGCACCAGTGAAAGTGTGGACATACAGTGAAAGTTTTGAGAGTATCAATTCGGACTACGTGTTTCGCATAAACTTGACTTAATTTCATGGTGCTAAATCGACTCTGATTTTAAACAGAGACCACGAACAATAAAAATAAAATAAAATGGATTCACCTCAAATGTACGATAACCAGCAGCACGGTCAAAATAATTCGTCGCTAAGTGGTGGTGAAGTGAAAAAGACTGTAATCATGAATAATAATAACAACAACTTGACAATCTTGAATAATAACACCGGTTCGAAACAGACGACGGATCTGCTGAAGCAACATCATCTGCAACAGTATCAGCAGCACGGTGAACTCTGTGACTCCCTCACAAATTCGGAAATATCGATGGATTTACGCAGCATCATCGACGATTTCAGTGACATACTCAGTGAAGGCAAACAGTTACAGAACATACATCCCAGGCAAGTAATGTCCAACTTGCCTGGTAATTATCCGAGAACGACGTTGGCTTATATGCCACAGCCGGTTCACAGTGGTTCAACGTTTTCGACTAATCAAAATTCGAACAGTGACTCGAACAGTTCGGTGGCTAGTGATATACCCAGCATCAAAGAAGAACCTGTTGATCCGCCCGATTATAGACAGAAGTGCAATCTCAATTTCATCCAGAACGGATACATGTCGAATCCCGCGTACGCCAATGGAAACGGGCCCACGTTCACCACACTCACACCCAGCGTTCTCCACCATCAACAGATGAATATGGGCGGTATGAAAAAGGCAGCGATGATCAACCATCACATCTCGAGGAAATCGGTGAAACCTTGCGATAAAAATAGCGAGGAGTACCGCAGAAGACGGGAAAGGAACAACATCGCCGTTAGAAAGAGTAGGGAGAAGGCAAAAGTGAGAACGAAAGAGACCGAAGAAAAAGTAAGACTATTGATGAAAGAAAACGAAAGACTGCAAAAGAAAATCGAACTTCTTAGCGAAGAACTGACCGTTTTGAGGAATCTGTTTCAAAATGTCGGTCTGCCAGACCACGTCCACAGAGAACTGACTAAACTCCAACCTCAACAACCTATTATGTAAGAATCCTTTTAGTTATGTCATAAAAATTATAGTTTATCAAATTAAATCAAAAAAAGTAATAAGATTCTTTTTAAAGACAACTAGAATTGTGTTTTGATTTTGTGATATTTTTGTTGATAGGCACGAAGATAGGAGTCGACTGATGGACATCGTCCACGACTATGGTCCATAGTGCTGTATGAGTAATGGTGTAGATAATTTTTTTTAGTTTTAAGTATACGAATAAAACGGATAGCTTTAACTATATCGCATAAAAAATCGTGCAGCAAAATTTAAATTATTATTATTATTAATATTTTTTTAATGACAATCGTGCTAGGCCTTAAGCTAAACGAGACAATAAGGTCGACGTTTTTCTGACATTTCTTATTTTTTTAAAAAATATATGTATATATATATATATAATATATGTATATATATTGTATAAGGAAAGTTGAAATCTGAATCTGCAAAAAATGTATCAAATCTGCCGGAGATCTCTTTTCATGTTCAACGTGTTCGAAATGAAATGTAATTTATTTAAGAAAGATAATAAAGTGAAGCCCGTTTTGTAATGTACTTTTTTTATATTAAAAAAAAAGAAACGAAATTAAATTAACGCAGGAAAAATACTACATTACAAGACGGGTGCAAATTGTACTATTTATGGTTTCGCTTTTTTGACGGGTATTAAAAATATCTTAGAATTTATTCCGTTCATCCCTTGTGATCAAATATTGTAAAATGTATTTAAAATACGAAACGAAACAAGTGTACCTTCTTAAAGTAATTTGTATGTATGTAATTATTAAAGAAAAGGAAAAAAAAAGATATATTTTTGTAAAAAATATATCGTTGTTGTATCTTATAATTTTATTGTATAAATTTATTTAAGTTAAAAACAAAATATATATATGTATATGTATGTATATTGTATTATATTTTAATATATTTTCCAAAGAAATTGTATATGTGTCTATTAAGTTAAGAGTTTATAGTGTATATTTTATACCTACTACTTAAAATATGTTCTTGTTTTTATTTAATAAAATTTTTCTTTGATTCTATTATTTTTTTAGTGGGCATTTTCCAGTGTACAGTTCTATAACTGTGATTAATTAAATTTCATTTCCAAAAATAAGCATAGAAACCTCTATCTCACAATGTAATATCTCGGTATAGATTATAAACTTTCTAAAAATATAGTTTAATGTTTATATCTAGACGAATTTATAAACAATATTGCAGCGTGCACGTAGTACACACAACTAATGTATGTGTAATGCTGAATCTTATCTAATTATTCTTTGTTTTGCGAAATGTAAATATTTTTCACCAAAACAAACATTAACACTCTAATCTAATTAAACTTGGCAGTATCCATTAAAATTCACCTACATATTTACTTCCTATGTATTATTACCTTCATATAAATTAATCAGTATCTAAGACATTGTATTCAAGTAATTGATTCTCAAAAAACATATTTTTTGACTTTTTTCTGCATTAACTTTATTATTTATTTACTTTTTGCATTTGTGAAAATTTACATGCTAAATATGTTTTATGTCATTATCACATATATACACACATATAATTAGAACAATTACTTTGTAGTGGTAAGTAGTTCGTAAATGTTTTTATTAAATGCAAATATTGCTGATGATAATTTAACTGTAATTTATGGCATGTAAGATACTGTTGTGTGTAACCGAGGCAATGATTCATAATATTAAATTTAAAACAATAAAAATATCGGCGTACAGCATTAATTATATTAAATTTAACATTTGAATATAAATTTGTTTATTTTTTCATGCAATATTATTGAATATTTTGAGGTATAGAAACACGGTTGGCGATATTTACAAACAACTGGTCTAACTAACTTTGACTATTTTACATCACGTCAATTTAAAATGATGTCTAGTGTAGAGTTTGAGTATTACTCACTTCTCTTATAGTTTATTATCATAGCATAATAGTACGATGCGAGAATATTATACCGCGCGATCATTTAAATTCTAAATTAGAGCAGGCTGTGAAATTTAAATTAAGTTGGTATATAAGTACTAATTTACAATTTGAATTGTCAAAGTGACGGTTCAAAATGTTAATTAATCAATAATTGACATTCTGGACAACCTAATAAAAAAAATCCCGCCTGCTATAATTTAGAATTTAAATGATCGCCTGGTATTATCTACCTAGCCATGACGAAAATAAGTGACGATTACAAATTTTTGCTGCCAAGTTTTTGAAATATTTTGATGCTTTCTGACCAAATTTGGTTCACATCCAGGAAGTTTTGTTGTTTCTCTGTAGCTAATAAAAATTATTAAATTTTCGCTAGAATTTACGAGCGTAAACAAATTCTTGACGAGGGAAAAAAATGGACACAAGAATATTCGTCTGATGACCAATGTCAAATTTTACGTTAAATTTTTTGTCCAAATAATGTCAATGGGGTAAAAAATCAATTGAAGATAGCCCAAGATACAACAAACCTGTTGTAGCAAGAACCAATGAAAATATCAAGAATATTGAGGTTTTGGCAGATCGAAGACGCGGAGTTTTAATGATTGCCGATGAAATAATACGAGAGTTAGAAATGAATGGGGTTTCAACTCGTTGAATTAAACTGTGTTGGCGGCACATTTGTGAAGAAATTTTGGTGGTTTTGGCTGATGACTATGAGCTTTCTTCGCATCTCCACCGCCGAAAAAGGCAAGAATACAGAATTTGTTAGGAAAGCTGATGGCGAAGATGCTTTGAAATATGGAAGGAATCTCATTGATTGAATTCACAAAGACTTTACAGTAACAGGAAATATTTATAATGAAACAATCAGAAAGTTTATTGTGTTTTAATCAAGGTTGTATGGCGTTTTTTTGCTGTATGGCAATTTTCAACTTTTTGATTGTTTTCTTATAGATTTCTATTTTTATTGTAGATCTCTGTTTTTTGTATTCAATTCCGTCCATATCCCATACATCATCGCCATCAAATTTTCTGATGAATTCTTGCGTTCTTGTTTTTTTTTTTTGGGTGAAGATCCTTTGTAGACCCCCTGCATGGATTTTCGTTTGGTTGATGGATCCCAATGATATACGAACGTGTCATTGTCTATTGTAATTTTCTAAAAAAAACCTATTCGTCGTCAAATTTCTTCGCAAATATGTTGTCGACACAGCTTTTGTTTGGTGTTAAGCAATTATTGATTCCTAAATATTTGTGCAAAATTTTCAATACTGCAACATTCGATATTCCTATGTCATTGCTAATTATTGTATCTCTTCCTCTTCTTTGCTATGTTAATACCAAAACTTTCTCTTACCTAGCGAAATTTTATGATAACTCATATTTCCTATTCATATTAATCATCTACATAAGAATATTTTAGAGTTCAATTCCATCCCTCGTCAAGCTTATCAGTACGTTTATATATTCTTCCTGAATTTTACACCAGTTTTGTTAGTTACACTTGTACAAAAGCAACAAAACTCTTTAGATGTGAACCAAATTTGATCAGTAAACATTAAAATGTAACAGCAACTTGATAGTAAAAATTTGCGGTCGTCACTTATTTTCATAATGACTGTACATAACAATAATAATATACATACAAATCTTTCCACCCGCATAGATTTCCAAGGTTTTCTGGTTTGTTTACAAATATAAATAGGATTTTTTCTGGCACTCCAAATACAGCACGTGACAAAGTAAATACGTTTGACTTTTAGTCATGAGGAAGTAAACACTTTGATTGAGAAAGGTACACCAGTGGAATTAAGTTTCCATACAGTTTGGGGAGATATGAAGTGGTATGGGCATATTTATTAATTTAAGTCCGCTGGTATACAAGGAAATGAAATTCACATTGTGGTAAGAGTTCTTTGTTTTGATTTATTTTTTCTAACAGTCCTCAACCTAGTTGGCCTTCAAAATAATAATAATAACACCAATGTATCAAATTGGAAACTCTTGAACCTCAGATATATTATTATTTTCCCAACAGCCAAAATTAAGAACAAGACATCTGAAAAGGATAGCACCTAGACAAAGAATGTTAAATATGGGCAAGAGGAATTCATGATACCAGTACACAATGTAATATACTGTGTGTCCAAAAAGTCGGGAAACACCCAAATAAAATCGAAACGGATGATTTTTGAGAAAAATGCAAAAACAGGTCAATTAGTATTTTCAAAAAACTACTGGCTGATGGTATCTGTTTGGAATTTTTGATGACCTTGAAAAAGTTATGTCATCAAAAAAAATTTTAAATGGCAACGTCGCATTTTTAATTTTATTTTTGATAGATCTTTTAATTGTCTAAACGACAATCAAAAAATTTTTCATTCTACATAAAAAAAATTTTGAAAAAAAAAATCATTATAGAAAACAAAGAAAATTTTAATCGTAGAAATCAGCAAAAACTCTTACAATAAATGTTCAAAATGTTGTCCTTGAGCATCTTGGCAATACCCTAAGCCCTAAACGATAATAAAATTCATTTTGAACGTTTTCTATCAGTTCAGGAGTGATCCTTCGTACTTCAATCTCAATCCGTTGACGCAAGTCTTCCAAATTTCAGGTTTAATTGCGTATACCTTATTTTTTAGGTAACCCCACAAAAAATAATCAATAGGCGTTAGATCTGGCGACCTAGCTGGCCACTCGATAGCCCCCCTCCTGCCAATCCATCTGTTTGGGAAGGTATTCTCGAGATAATGCCGAACATTTCCCGCATAGTGGGGTGGAGCCCCATCTTGTTGAAACCAAATTCTTTGGCTGGGCAAATTAGGATCTTCATGGTTTGGAAATATTTCTGCTAATGACGGAATTAAATAATTTTGTAAAAATCCAAATACATTTCCGCCGTCAGGTTACCGTTGAAGAAAAAAGGCCCTATAATTCTGTTACCAATTAAACCAACCCATACATTTAATTTCTGAGGATACTGAGTTCGCACCTCTCTCATCCAGCGTGGATTTTGGCGTGCCCAGTACCTGCAGTTTTGTCTATTAACAGTCCCATGTTATGTGAAAGTAGCTTCATCTGAGAATAAGATATTTCTGATAAAAAACGGATCATTATCACACATAGGCATCAGTTGTTCGCAAAACTGTACACGCCTGTCGAAGTCGTCTTCAGGCAGCTCATGAACCAAACAGATTTTGTAGGGATGATACTTAGTTTTCCGGAAAATATTACCAATTGTACTCTTTGACACGTTAAACTCCCGAGCAAGCTGCCGTGTACTAGAATTTGGAGTTTCCTCTACTGACAATAATACGTCGAGTTGCGTATCTTCTGCGATCTTTGGACGACCACTTCTAGGGCGATCTCGAACATGGCCTCCTTCTTGAAATTTTTTGTGACTGTTACGCACTGCAGAAATACTAATTGGGGCGCGCTCCGGATGTTCTGTATTAAATAAGTCGCAAACTTCTCTAACTGAACGAGCCCTATCCCCAAAACCAATCATCATCAATATTTGAATACGTTCCCTCTCACTTAAAACCATTTTTAAACAGATTTTATTTAACTTACGCACAATTCGTATTTGACAGAATGTCACAAATAAAACAAAATGTGTTTGAAAAATAATCGACTTTTAAGCCAACTATGTTTTTTTTTTAAAGACAAAACTTTTCCATTTTCGAAGAAGTAATTAAATTTTTCTCGTTCATTTTCTTAAGTAAAATGAAAAATTTTTTTACAGTCATTTAGACAATTAAAAGATCTATCAAAAATAAAATTAAAAATGCGACGTTGCCATTTAAATTTTTTTTGATGACATCATAACTTTTTCAAGGTCATCAAACATTCCAAACAGATACCATCAGCCAGTAGTTTTTTGAAAATACCAATTGACCTGTTTTTGCATTTTTCTCAAAAATCATCCGTTTCGATTTTATTTGGGTGTTTCCAGACTTTTTGGACACACAGTATATGTAGAATATAGGATGAGTAGCAGCTTAAAAGTGACAGTGAGGGGTACTAATTTTATCTAGGAAATGAGGTGTGGGCATAACATGACTTTCTTATACGTATGTCCGTTTCGAAATGTGTATTCGAAAGCTGTTCCAAATTATGTTTTAAATTCTGTATTTTCTTAGTAAAATAAACTTCTGAGTAAAAGTGTTACTTCCGGTCCAAATTTTGATTTTTTTTTATATAGAAATGATCCCAAATCCAACTCAAAGTATAATTGAGAAATATTTGCAAAAAACTGATACTGGATAAGTGTAAAAATTTCGAATTTTTATATACAAAAATTATACCAACTCGAGCGTATATAAAATTTGGTATGAAAATGAAAAGTGATAAATACATACATGCTATAACGAACATCAAGAGGTACTATTTACATATATACACATATATAACAAAGTAAACATTTGATAGCTGGTAGGTCTTCCTGGTATAAATCTTTTATAAGAGGAAGACCTACCACCCATCAAATGTATATATTGCAATGAAATCAAAAAAAATGCGGCTTATTATAACTATTTGTCGATTTCAATTAAGCATACAATAACTAAATCTGTTAAAATTCCACTTGTAATACATTAGCAGAAGTTTGATTGATTTAACACTAAGTTAAGGTTTTCAAAATAACTCAAGAATTGACACCAGTCCTCATTAACTTGATTTTACAGAATATAACGAGGCTTACAACATTAGAGACACAGGAAGCAACATTGTACAAATATTATGAATTTATATTAGTCATTATTAGTCGTTAGAGAAGTGCCTAATGCGGCAAAATGGAATTCCCCGAACAGATTCAACCAAAACATCACCTTTGGTCAATATAATTTTGAAGTAATACAAATTTAAACTCTAACATTGAGGAATGATGATTTGAGCCAAGCATTGAATAGAAAGTCCTATGATATTAAGAGACATGGTAATTTCCTAGCTGAGATAAGAAAGTGTTGTTAGCAGAGATGCAACAGCACTTTTCACGTATCTGGTGTACGAAGCAAGTGGAGAGTGATAAATGCCATTTGAGATGTACAGTTATAGCAGGAGCAATAAGTATAAGCGTTGATTGAAGGAATATATAAAGATGCGCAATGCTATAGTAAAATTGCGTATCTTTCCGTTAAGTCGTCCCGCAAACCCCTTGCCGAGAAACATCATCGCTGTCTCGGGCTGTTTCGAATCTCGGACCCAAACCACTAAATGCATCGCTATTTCTAGATCTCGGACCCAGATTTAGCTACGCTCAGTGCTATGTAGTTGCGCATCTTTATGATGATGAAATTTTCCTTGACCTAGAGCTTTTTGCATATGTTCAAGTTTTAAAGTCCCCTTATTCCGAAATGAGGTTTCTAAAATCTCTGCCTTACTGACCACGATAGCGGCCAAACGGCTAAGCTTATGAATACTAAACTTTATATTTACGAGTATCATATTCTTCTCGAGAAAAGATTAGACTTAGAGTTCAATTGGTTAGTCTGGGAGTTTTAGTTTAGCTTATGAATACTAAACTTTATATTTACGAGTATCATATTCTTCTCGAGAAAAGATTAGACTTAGGGTTCAATTGGTTAGTCTGGGAGTTTTAGTTTAGTTCGGCGAAAAAATCAAATTTCACCAATATTTTGTCAACTATTAAGTTAAACAAATTCTCAAATAATACAAACGTACAAAAAATTTGAGAGAAATTTTATCAAAACACGCTTTTTACTTTCTTATACGTAGTATAAGGAAGTATTGTGATGATGAAAATTTTCGACCTCGAGATTTTTGCAGATGTCCACGTTTTGAAGTCCCCTGATACCAAAAAAGTGGTTTTTAAAAAATTTCTGTCTCTCTCTCTCTCTGTGTGTGTGTGTGTCTGTGTGTCTGTGTGTGTGTGACCACGATAGCGGTCAAACCGCTACAGATGTCAATTCCAAATTTTGTATTTACGAATATAATCTTCCTCTTGAGAACTGATTAGATTTTGAGCAAAATCAGTAGACCGGAAGTAGTAGTTTACTTCAGTGAAAAAATCGAATTTTGCAAATATTTCGTGAATTACTAAGTTTAAACAAATTTATAAAGAATTCATATGTACTTAAAATTGAAATTGTGAACAATTTTATTAAAAAGGCTTTTCGAAATTCCTACCGGAGTAGGTCTTTTACTCTTATCGAAAATCAGGTTCTTGCAAATATTTTGCAAGTCATGCTTTTTAGACAGGTACGCTACGAATATAAAAGTATTTAGAACTTAATTTCCATTATCTTTTGTATAAAAAAAATTTCAAAATTCGGACCGGAAGTATCACTTTTACTCATACCGAATAACGATTTTTTGCAAATATGTCGTAAATTATGCATTCTATGTATATTTATGAAGAGTACAAAAGTATTTAGAAATGGATTTGGAATATTTTTTGTATAAATGACATTGCAAAATTCGGACCGGAAGTAACACTTTCATACGTATAAGAAAGTCGTGTGGTGGCCACACCTCATTTTTAAAATTACTACCGTAAGTACGTATAAGAAAGTATCGTGATGATGAAAATTTTCGACATCGAGATTTTTGCAGATGTCCACGTTTTGAACTCCCCTGATACCGAAAAAGTGGTTTTTAAAAAATTTCTCTATCTGTGTGTCTGTGTGTGTGTGACCACGATAGCGGTGAAACCGCTATAGCTATCAATTCCAAATTTTGTATTTACGAGTATAATCTCCCTGTTGAGAACTGATTAGATTTTCAGTAAAATCGGCAGACCGAAAAGAATTCATATGTACTCAAAATTAATTTTGAGAAGAATTTTATAATGAAAGTTTTTCAAAATTCCTACCGGAAGTAGGTCTTTTACTCTTATCGAAAATCAGTTATTTGCCAATATTTTGCAAGTCATGCTATTTAGACAGGTACGTTACGAGTATAAAAGTATTTAAAACATAATTTTAAATATATTTTGTATATAAAAAAATCAAAATTCGGACCGGAAGTACCCCTTTTACTCTTACCGAATAGCGATTTTTTGCAAATATATCGTAAATTATGCATTCTATATACAATATGTCTCACTAAGTTGGAACCATATGGAAAACTTTTTTATTATTAATTTTAAGAAAAAAGTTATTTTTCATAAAAAATTCCGCATGTTCTAAAATCTAAAATACAATTATCAGATATTATTTTTTTTAGTTGTATACGAGGTATGTCAAAAAACATTAATTTTACTTAAGAGTAAAGTACCTTCATATTTGACAATATCGAATAATGTTATTAAAAAAGTTGATTAGAACTAGAAATTACGTTCAAATATGCAATTACATCCATTTATGTGGAAAAATTCATTTTTTCTGTTTTTGTCTTATTTTTAATAATAGATATCCCAATAAAAATATTAATCTGTAGTGGAAGTATTAACAATAATTATAATAGAAAACGCCAAAAGCTGGTTGCCGATGATAATACGCAGTTTGAGGTAATGCTGTCTGTTGTAGAAAATCTAAAAACGTCATTGCGCAAAAGGAAGTCGTTAATGCAACAAAATGTAAGTAAAGATACAGTGGCAAAATGTTTAAAACTAAATAAATACAGTCGTAATAAAAATATTGTGCTCCTTATGGCAGAGTAAGCAAATTCGTCATATCTGGATCGTGACCATAAAGGAAATTCCGTTGAAGACAACGTAGAACAAAGAAGATTTCGCTGGGGATAAACAGTGCCCGAAGAAAGAAGAAAAAAGTTGCAAAAAAAAAGATTTAAAAATAAGGTATTGTTTCAAATGATAAAAGATTATTGTAAAATGAATGTATTTTTAATAATAAAGAATTAAAGATTGTAAAATAAATTTCAAACAGACGAACTAAATAAATAGAGTTCTTAAATAAACATCGTCTCCAACATATAAAGTATAATATAACTTGATATGTTTCGCAATTGTCGTATATGTATATAAACATACACAAATCGTATGTACCCTGCATAGTAAATTGTTTACGTTTTAATATAACAAAGAATATACATAAATATGTGTGTTCATCTAATATTTGTAAGTGTATTAAAATTGTGTTTTAATGTGTTTTGTCTCTTTTGTTGTTTGTATAGAATATGTCCTTGTCTGTAAAATATACAAAATTCATTGGTTTTGAATATAAGTATTATTTAAAGTTTAAAATGGCATTTTTCTTTTTATTAAAATCAATTAATGTTTAGGAACCTTTTTCATTAATCATTTCTAATAATCCGAATCTCCCTGAGAGAATCTGAGTTTAGCTGGCAAAACAATTTATTTAAATTTTATTTTAGAATTAAACTTTACATTAAAATATATAAATTTCAAATAGAGGTTCCTGTTCAGTATTGAACGAGAGGGTGGATATGTCGAGCATTAGTGAAATGAGTGAAAAATAAATTTCTATTATTAATATTTTATTAGTTACACAACTTAGTATTTGTTTGTATTTTCTTGTTTGCAAAATAAATGCACATGCATTCATTACGTGTTTAAATTGCGAAATTGTTTTATAGTTTTCTCCCACAATCAAAACAATTTCTATTTTCTATTCAGAAGTTAATAACGCTACCATGTTTATGTGTCATATAAATTCTAACGCGTTTTGACATTCACTGTCAAACATTTCTAGCAAACAACAATTCATTTGTATGTCAGTGCATCCTAGATAACATGTAACTACAGTTAAATTTGCATTGTTATTGTAGAAAAAAATAAAAATAATTAATTTTTCCATATAAATGGATGTAATTGCATATTTGAACGTAATTTTTAGTTCTAATCAATATTTTTAATAACATTATTCGATATTGTCAATTATAAAGGTACTATATTCTTGAGTCAAATTAATGTATTTTGACATACCTCGTATACAAATGAAAAAATTTAATATCTGATGATTGTATTTTAGATTTTAGAACATGCAGAATTTTTTATGAAGAACAACTTTTTTTCCTAAAATTAATAATAAAAAAGTTTTCCATATGGTTCCAACTTAGTGAGACATATTGTATATTTATTAAGAGTACAAAAGTATTCAGAATTGGATTTACAATATTTTTTGTATACATGAAATTTCAAAATTCGGACCGGAAGTAACACTTTTACTCTTAGCGAGTAGCACTTTTTTTCGAATATCTTGCAAAGTATGCATTCTATAGCGATTTATTATGAGAATGAAAGTACTTAGAATAGTATTTTGAATAATTTTTGAATAAAAAAATTCTTAAAATTGTATAGTTTGAAACGCTCATACGTATAAGAAAGTCGTGTGGTGGCCACACCTCATTTTTTACTTTTTTTTATCGAAAAATGGTTTTTGCTTATATCTTGCATGTCATGCTCTCTAAGTATACTAAGAGTAAGAAAGTATTTACTATTTTATTTTGAATAATTTGTATATACAAAAAAAACCTAATTAAGGCCGGTAGTTACACTTTTACACATATCGCATAACAGCTTTTTGCAATATCTCGCAAATTATTCATTCAAAACAGATTTACCAAGAGTACAAAAATATTTAGAGCGACTTGGAATAATTTTTGTATGAAAAAAATATCAAAATTCGCACCGGAAGTAACACTTTTACTCACAAATTTATTTTGTTAAGAAGATAAAACTATTTCAAACTTAATTGATTTAAAACTTTTGCATAAAAAATTCGGGTCGCTCATATGTACGAGGTAAGCGCCAAAAGTTTTCGGCCTGACCATTTCTCAGTAATGATAGTAAACAAATATTTACAGTCTTATGTAGCGCCACCTTCTGTGAAATAGTGGTAAACTTTTAGACGAGTATTTGTCTCAGTCGCATAGCAACAGTTGTTTGTGTTGGTCGTGTCGCGTTATTTTTCATAATGCTAAACATTGAATACCGAGCAGTGATTAAATTTTTGACAAAAGAACGTGTTAGTCCTAAAGATATTAAACAACGCTTGGATGGTATATATGTTATTCGCAATAGCCGCAATCGGCCACTGTCCGAATGTTTTGCCCACTACGCGTTTTGTGTATTGCAGTTTACCCACGAAGCGATTAAGAAGATTTCTATCGAGCAGTGAGCAAAACGAATTACCCAGAACGCGTTGTGGGTAAACTACGTTACTCAAAAAGCGAAATTATCTTTCGAGCGGCTTTGTTTCGCATTGTGGATCTTTTCGTTTACCCACGTCGCGTTCTGGGTATAGAACTTTACCCAAAACGCGTTGTAAATAAATTAACAAATAATTAAACAAAAATATTTATTTTAGCGGAACATTAAAATATATAACATAATTATAATATGTTAATAAACATAAAAAACACATAAAAATAAAAAAACACAGAAAACAATATGGAAATATAAAAACCAGAAATAAAAAAGCAAAAAAATATGTTACTTATTTTTACAAGACGTGCTTTTATGGCATTTTGAATTGCATTTAATATTTGATTTAAGGCACTTACATGCTTTTGTGTGGCACCCTTTCCAACAATTACACCGAATAAAACCTTGCTTAGACCCAGAAGATAATTTTGCTTCTTCTCGCACGTTAACAGAAGAATCTGATGGCACTTCAGATAATGATAAAAATACTGAAGGTGACAATTGAAACTCATTTCGGCTATATAATCGTTTTAGTTTTCCATTTTTAGTACCGAGAATATAAAAACCTTGGTCAGTCTTGTCTATAATGATTGCTAATACATTCCTAGGAGCTAGACGTCCCCGATCTACTTCTGGTATATTTACTAAAACATTGTCACCTATATTGGCAGGTGGGAATTTATGTTGTGATTGGGCAAGCATTTTATCAGCCTGTTTTTCTAGCCCCCGTTTGCAACCTTTTCTCTCCGTATCAGCTGCTCTTTTATTGCTACATAATTGACATAATGGTAAATCCAAATTAGCAGCACATTCGATATGAAGTGACTCATTGCATTCAATACATACATTTTGGATACGAGGGACATACATATTATCACAAATAAAACATTTGGTCATACTGTCAGTGTCATTCTTATTATCATCGTTAACGTTTCCATCTCTGCTATCATTTTCTGTTTCAATTTCCATTTCGGTTTCTAATTCCGACTCAGTTGTTGTCGCATTAGGTTCCTCATTTATGGTATTTGTTTCCAAAGACTCTTTTATTAATTTTAAATGTTCTTCTAGTTGTTCTTCAGTCTTAATTGTATTTATGACAGAGGTATCTAAACATGTATCCAATAGCCCATTTTTTTGTGGACTTCCAAACATAGCCTCATAAGGTGTTCGCTTTATACCCGTATGGAAACTGCGATTTTTTGTGCTTTGAATAATGCGAAGACCTTTTGCCCAGTTCTGGCATTGATTGTCTGACATCCAGGCTACAAGACTATCACGAACATCTTGATTTGCTCGTTCAACGGAACCCTGACTTTGGGAGTGTCGAGGTTTGCCATGGACCAATTTGAGAGCAGACCAATTTGCTGCTAACTTTTCGATTACCTAAAAAGTAGGCACTTAGATAAAGGAAAGCCCTTGTGTGAAGCCATTACACTTACTTGATTACAAAATTCTCTTCCATTGTCACTATGTAATATGTTCGGAGCACCAAACAAACAGAAGATATCAAGAATAACTTCTGCTACTTCATCCGCCGTTTTTGTTTTAAGTGGTCGCAATATAACATATTTCGTTAGATGATCTTGATAATTAAGAATAAATTTATATTCTCCATCAGGTTCACTCTGCATATCGATGAGGTCAACCTATAAAAGTATATTTCTATAAAACAGAGTAAAAAATATTACAAAAAAATATTACCTGGCATCGAGAATTCATTTCACTCATAATTAAAGGTTTAACAACTAATCCCTTACTCTTTGCTTTCTTTTTCAAGGCACATGATTGACACAGACTTAAATATATCAAAATTACTTCTCTAGTTATATTGCAGTATTTATTTTTCAATTCATTTTCCATTGCCTTCTCTTTTTTATGTCCAATTTGTAAATGTGCTGTGTGTATTATATCATACATCTCACTTGCTGTACAGTAAAAAATTAAACCTGATTGGATTCTTGATTTTTCTTTACTGACTAGTTTATCCTTTTCTTCAACTGTCAATAAATCATATCGTTTTAATCTACGATAATCTTTTGACGATAATTCAAGACCATCCCGTTTCTTTTGTAGAGCAATTTTGGTTTCTTGAACTATTTCTAAGTAACGTTCATCCGATAATAGAAACGACCTGTCTTTCTTTTCCAACATTAGGATCCGCAATCTTTCTTCAAATTCAGCCTTCATCTTGTTTAAAACAATTGCCGGTACACAAAACACACATCAACGCGACGTGGGTAAACGAAAAGATCCACAATGCGAAACAAAGCCGCTCGAAAGATAATTTCGCTTTTTGAGTAACGTAGTTTACCCACAACGCGTTCTGGGTAATTCGTTTTGCTCACTGCTCGATAAAAATCTTCTTAATCGCTTCGTGGGTAAACTGCAATACACAAAACGCGTAGTGGGCAAAACATTCGGACAGTGGCCGATTTCGGCTATTGCGAATAACATATACAATGAATCTACCCCTTCCCTTTCCACTGTAAAAGGGCAAAACAAGTTCATTTGGGTAGAGAAAGCGTGGAAGACGAACCACGTGCCGGTTGGCCAGTTGAAGCACTTACGGTGGAAAACATCGAGCTCGTTAGGCTGGCTACGTTGCATGACAGGCGTTTGAAGGTCAAAGAATTATCAAAAATTTGTGTGCTTTCTGATATAACCATAGGACGAATCCGCCATGAACACTTTTATATGAATAAGGTCAGTGCGAGGTGGGTGCCACGATTATTGTTAGCAATTCAGAAATAGCAACGTGTGACATGTTGTGAGCTGTTTTTAAACCTCTGTCGCTACAACCAGGAACAATTTCTTCAGTCCATTGTTATAGTAGATGAAAGTATGGTTCTATACTATGATTCTTTATCGAAAAGGGAATCAATGGAATGGCGAAGGACAAACGAAAAAAGACAAAGGAGGCAAGGGTAGCCCAATTAAGGAAGAAGATCCTGGCTACAATCTTTTGTGATTAAAAAAAATCCTAACACAGTTGTTAATGCACAATACACGCTACTTTATTGCATAAATAGCTAGACGTATTGAAAGAAAAGAGGTGTGAAGTGTTGCGCCGTACTGTTCGCCTTCTGCACGACAATGCTCCTGTTCATAAGGCTACAGTTGTGGAGGCTACTGTGCAGAACTATCGTTTTGCAAAACTTTTGCATCCACCTTACAGCCCAGATCTCGCCAACAGCGATTATTATTTGTTCTCGAAACTGCAGAAACACCTTCGAGAAAAAAAATTTGAGAGTGATGAAGAAGAGCAAGAAGCGGTTTTAGACCATTTTGCAGATAAAACTCTGGAGTACTTTTCTGACGGTATTAAAATAATAATTTCAAGATTTGAAAAATGCATTAAATTACACGGAGATTGTATTGAAAAATAATAATTTTGTTTTATTTCTATGCCTTTCAGAATATAGTCAGGCGGGAAACTTTTGGCGCTTACCTTATACGTGTATAGTCGTTGGGTGCCCACACTTCATTTTTAATTTCTTAATGAGAAGTAAAACAACCATACTAATATATGCATACTTGACGATTGAAGAAATGACATATGAACATAGAAGGAATACTTAAATTTTAAATAATCATTATTAAGACGATATAAAATTTATCTACAACTCTATTCCTCTATTTATGCCTTGTAAACAATTATATACATACATACGTATGACGTGGTTCACTAAACGATTTTTTGTAAATCTAGTAACAACCATACAATGGAAAAATACTCAATAAAAATGCTGATAGCAGAGCTGATAACTTTCGTTTAAAATTAAGAATTAATTAGATTAGTTGCTTGTTATTTCTTTAAGTAAACAAATAGTAAAACAGAATAATCGTTTTGTTATAAATCACACAAAAAGTGTAAGATGGTACAAAAACAATTATTTGTTGTACTTAAATGTATGTTTGTAATATACATACATTTAAATAAAATATGTACATATATTTATACTTATTATATACTGTTTCATTTGAACGCAATATTTTGTTAGGTAAAGGGTTACTTTAAGATTCTATAATACCAAATAAAATAGGGTAATACAGCGTTTATTAATAAATAATATCATTTACAAGCAAGTTGCACAATAATGTTGATGTTAATTCACAGTTTACCTCTTACCTAATCGTTGTTTATTAAATACAAAAGCGATTTTATTTGTTTTAGTACAGGCACGTGGATCTTATCTATATATATATATGTGTATAGATAAATTCACTAATTAATATAAATACATTTCCGGAAACAATTGCTAATTTTTGTCTATTACTATTTGACTACAAAAATATGCATACATTACATAACAACACGTAACTTTACTTTTAACTAATTCGAATATACACTATATCTAATTTAAAAGATAACACATGGAATTACTTTATGGAAGATTATGTGAAACTAGTTTATTTAAAATAACGATTTTATTCAAAATATTCACTAATGAAATTTGAATGAACAATTTGTAAAGTTAGAACAAACTTTATATATGTAGGTGAAATTAACCTCCACCAACTTCTCCATACAGTAACATAAACCTCGACGAACCTTCTCATAAATTCTTTGCAACATTTGTGATGTGTCTTTCGGACAGGACCGCACAATGATTAGAGTATGCCATAGGACCTTTAGATTTAATGAGAGCTAGCCAACCAAGCCGAACATCATTGTTCTATCGTGGTGCTACTAAATGTGAACGACTTCTGTCCTCCTAGAAGCTCATCTTCTATGGGATTATTCTTTAATAACATTTTTTTAATGTACTTTTCCATCCAAAATAGTTTCTATGAATAAAGGACCCATCTTCCGCCATATTTACCGAAGCAAGCAATTATTGGCGTGTTCTGATGGATGTTTATATCAATGTATGTAATGGTGCAACTTGACGATTCCTTTTAAGCTAAATGTACGTAGGTTTATCAGGATGAGAGAAAGAAGTATATAATGGACGTCTGTAATTGACTTACGCATTGCGGTTTAGAAATTTAAATCGACAACTTGGAAACGTTCTAATTTATTTCCCGTACCGCCAATGTCGTGCCTAACTATTTAATTTACAATATAAACGCCAAATGTTGGATTTTCACTATTTAATATTCGAAGTAATGTTTGACAATTGTTTCGCCAACACAGTGGCTTCTTCAGAAAAAATTTCAAAATGTAAATGTTGGATTTTCACTATTTAATATTCGAAGTAATGTTTGACAATTGTTTCGCCAACAGTGGCTTCTTCAGAAAAATTTTCTGAACTGCAACTTGACGATTCCTTTTAAGCTAAATGTAGGTTTATCAGAATGAGAGAAAGAAGTATATAATGGGCGTCTGTAATTGACTTACGCATTGCGGTTTAGAAATTTAAATCGGCAACTTGGAAACGTTCTACTTTATTTCCCGTACCGCCAATGTCGTGCCTAAATATTTAATTTATTATATATATATATTTTGTGTTGGCGAAACAATTGTCAAACATTACTTCGAATATTAAATAGTGAAAATCCAACATTTGTTGTTTATTTAGTAATTAATACGATGGATCTTCATCAAGTAAAGACCGAATCAATTCAATATAAACGCCATTGTATAATCATATGATCACGTTTATATGCAACTATAACATTGCCAATATGTTAAAACAACATTAATAACAAGTGATTTCGAATTTATGTTATATTAAAGTTGATTAGTTTATTATTAGTCGATAATTTTCAATATCGCTGTCAGAAAAACCTATAAACTGCTCTTAAATTGACACAGGGATGGAAATTGTAAAACGTAAAATGCGCTAAAATGCAAATGGAGGTTGTGTAAATCAATTACAGACACATTATATTGTATGACATTTAGGCTGTGTTCAATGTGATCGACAAGACTCCTTCTTTTTTAAATCATTTAAATCTGTATTTTACTTGAGTAGCAGCTTTGGTCTAATCCCGTGATTCCCAAAGTGGTATATATCGACGCCCCGGTGTCGACGACAACCTGCTAGGAATCCATGTCAGCGAAAAAAAATTGGGGGTATATGAAATGTAAATGGGGTTTCACGATAGTAATTTAATTTAATTTTGGACTTCTATGAATGGAATAATCTACATACAGAGATAGTACCTATTTATTTACATAATGCTTCTTTATAAAGACATATATCTATCTACATACATTATAAAAGTACTTATGAAATAAAAAAAAAATTAAAGCGTAAATGTTCATGAAACATGATGAAGAATTGTATTAAAATTAAAGTTATTAAATATATTTTCTATTTAAGAATTATTATAAACTAGTAGTTGCCCGCGTACGTTTTTATTTTCTCTGCGTTTGTAAAAAAAAGTATTTTCCGCGGTAAATTGTAGCCTGTGTCAACCTTTTATTTAGTTAGACCTCCAACTTTATCTGTGCACGGAGATTTGTTGCTTAGTTTTTAAGTGAAAACGTAATAAACAGACAGACAATACACTACTACGGTTGTGTATACGAATTTGTTTTTGCAATAGAATATTAGTAGCCAAGTAGGGATTTTATAGTGCACTATTTTATTCCATTTACTATATCCAAATTGGGTGATCCAATTATATATTAGCTTGCACATAATGGTAACTTGCAGTTACAAGGTGATGATAGTCTAAATTTAAGTAAAACAAAGTTCCTCATTTCAACGTTTCTTGCCAGAATTAAGCTAATGAAGCAAAACATTGGACGACGCGAATTTCCCAGTTCCCCAATTTGTCACAGACAAACTGCCAGGAAGACGACTTTTCAACCTACGTTCCACATTAAAATGCCCTCTATTCAGATTTTGAAACTAAGTTTGTGGATGTGTGACTGTGGTAATACCACAGTGGATAATAAATCCATATCGTGACATTGAAGAAACGGATGTCATATTACAAGAGGAACTGATCGGATAAGCACTAACGAAGAAATTAAGGTAAAGTTTGGAAATGGATATCAGAAATTCTGGCTTCAAAAACATACCTGTTACTTATGCCGTATTATGGAACATCGCGAGAAAGTTTCTAAATGCTTTTCCATCCACATACCCAGTGGAAAGAGTTTTAGCGCGGTTGCCAATATCCTAAAAAGGAAAAGAAACAAACTGAACATTATTAACTGAGGGGATTTGGGACCTAACTAAATTGATGCCAAATGTTGAAAATTTGTTAATAAATCATCACGGTCATCGATCCCAGTAAAAGCATTAATTTTTTGCTTATTTATTTTATGTAACAGATACAAAATTTTAATTTCGTTTGTTTTAATTTGAATTTAATTAATAAATGTATAAAACTTAACGTGTGTTTTTTTTTAATTTTCACGCTACACTTTACTACTGTTAGAAATTTAAATCTTTGAAGTTGATGAGTTTCCAAAAAGGAATATCAAGTGAGCAGGGGGTCTACCCAAAACTAAAAAAACATCGCAAGCGGTCTGAGACAAAAATTTTTGGGGATCTCTGGTCTAATGGTTTGTATATGTACACTGGCTTGTCAACCAACAGATCTTGGGTTCAATACAAAAAAATGGAGATGAAAGAATGTGC
Organism: Amphimallon solstitiale; assembly: GCA_963170755.1. NCBI lineage: Eukaryota > Metazoa > Arthropoda > Insecta > Coleoptera > Scarabaeidae > Amphimallon > Amphimallon solstitiale. The sequence goes on along the minus strand of OY720676.1, from coordinate 141,250,815 downwards.
TTAAAGATGCTTTGTAAAATTGAAACCTGTCGTTTTGAAATTTACTCATGCCGAAATTTAGATTGGTAAAGAGAATAAATCATAAAGTACATGTTTAAAATAAAAATACAAATTAATACAAAATATTTATTGATGAGTGAACAATATCAATTTATTCAACTCAAATTGAAGTGTATAGTTTTCCAGTGCCGAAAAATCTTATTCTGAAATAGGTACAACTGTCTATCAAAATATACCGATGGTTGTCAAGTACTGGTGTTTCTGATTAATGTTCGTTCAGAGAAGGAAATATATTGTCAACTTTAGAATACATAAGTGAGAAACCGATGTGGAATATAATTCAGGGAGTTTGCTACTCAAGGTAAAATATTGAATGAAGCTAATGTTTTAATTTTACATTTGCCTAAAAAACAAACAAACAATATATTTTGCTCTTCAGAAGCAAATTATTGTAATTTAACTGTCTCTTCAATGGCATTAGGGCAGCTACACAGTATTCACTTCCCAACGAAGTCAGAATTGTGGAAGTGCTAGCTAATGGCGCTCTGCCTTTAGAAGACTTACTTCCACTTCTAATATCTTGACCGATAGTTTGGTTGTCGGAGCCAACGTTGGGACCCTTGACGAAAATGTTTGGAACAAACAACTTTATTTTTGGACCACTTCTACGTTTTTTCTCAGCACATGTGATAACATTTTCAATTATTTACCCGGTGAAAATCTTATAACGACAATTTAATAATTTGCATGTAGAATTAATTGCCTTAGACAAATGTAAACAAGCTTAAGTTTGAAAATAAATGTCTCTTGACTTATTTATGTCTTCGACTGATACTACAGCCCGACATGTTAATACCACTACAACTACACCCTAAGACAATTAATTAAGGCTTGACAATTGGAACAACACAAGTGACAACTGCACTCAGAAATGGCGAAGATAACAATGTTTTTTAAAACAGAATGAGCAGTCGTTGAAGTGCGTTCTCATTTCCTACCGTCTAGAAATTTGTATGCATACAAATTTACCATGTCGTTTGTCCTGGCTGTCTCTGTAGTCATAGACCTTGTTAAGGGCGGTTACGCGGCTTGAAAACACCTTCGCGAGAAGGAAAGTTATATTATTATTATAGGTACTTGGATAAAATTTAACGAATTTCCATAACCACTGGTGAACGATGATTAAATACTGCAGAATTATTAATCAAGCGCTTAACATGTTACTTTCTTATACGTAATATAAGGAAGTATTGTGAAGACGAAAATTTTCGACCTCGAGATTTTTGCAGATGTTCACGTTTTGAAGCCCCTGATACCGAAAAAGTGGTTTTTAAAAATGTCTGTGTGTCTGTGTGTGACCACGATAACGGTCAAACCACTGTAGATATCAATTCCAAATTTTGTATTTACGTATATAATCTCCCTCTTGAATTCTGATTAGTTTTTCAGTAAGATCGGTAGACCGGAAGTAGTAGTTTACTTCAGTGAAAAATTGAATTTTGCCAATATTTCGTCAATTACTAAGTTTAAACAAATTTATAAAGAATTAAAATCAGTTTTTTGCGAATATTTCGCAAGTTGTGCTTTTTAGACAGGTACGTTACGAGTATAAAAGTATTTAGAACTTAATTCCCAATACCTTTTGTATAAAAAAATTTTCAAAATTGGGACCGGTCGAATAACGATTTTTTGCAAAAATATCGTAAATTATGCATTTTAGATATATTTATCAGTACAAAAGTATTTAGAGCTGGATTTGCAATGTTTTCTTGTATACATGAAATTTTAAAATTCGGATCGGATCGCTTTTTCTACTAGCGAGTAGCACTTTTTTCGAATATCTTGCAAAGTATGCATTCTATAGAAATTTATTAAGAAAATAGACGTGCTTAGAATAGGATTTTGAATAATTTATATTTTCAGATTTATATAAAAAAAATCTGAAAATTCTATAATTTGAAACGCTGATACGTATAAGAAAGTAGTGTGTTTTTCTATGCGGTCAGTCAATTTCAAGAGGGTATAGAACTATTATTTGAGCTGATACATTGGTGACAATATGTACGCTGTTATATTTTCTTATTAAATGTCAACTAACTTCATAAAATAGCTTCACCAAATCATATATTTTTCAAAAAACTTTTACAGAAATTTCGAATAAGTCTCTATAGCATTCAATTCCTGCTGTTAGGAGTTTTATAATTTTCCTCTCTCTTGTGAAGGATACATTGAAGTTTTAAAAACTGTAAAACAAGATCACCAATTGTATGTAGCTACTTACTGAATACATCAAATGTACTGATTTTCGAAATATTAGTAAGTTATGGTAAATATTCAATATATAATACACACTTTCAGTGGTAAGCATTCGTGAACCTCGTCTCCGAGAGAAGTGTTATTTGTATTGTAAACTTGGGGTGTTGAATATAAAAAGGCATGAGAAGTTATAATAAAAGTTCAATTAAGAAAAAAAAATACTAAAAGTACTGGAAATACAAACTAAGAGAGTTAAGCAGTTTTCATGTGATGAATTTAGTGTAACTAATGGCTAATTGCGTTATAAGACGACTCCTAGATGAGATAAAATATGGAAATAATGCTGCATGGAAGGCATGTGTTTTGGCGCCTACATGAACAACATTCGGAAATGATAAAATTAGTGACGAAGGTATATAGAAAACAATAACATTTTGGACTTCATGAAGATCTTTAAGCGGCTGCTATGGTGTTGACATGGACGAGTGGTACAATAAGCGCATCATCTGCAGTGCAGTCGGTGAAACTACTTCGAAACACCGTAATACACCTGTCAAAAAAACCTCGATTGCTGCTCCTTTTTCCGTTATTTATATCAGTAATGGCTCTTTGCAATAATATACATATAAAGTATGTAATATGTTACTTAATCAAAGTTTGTTTTATTTTCTTGCCATTTTATGCTGTTTTGAATATATCGAATATAAGTGTGTAGAATAAACAAAAAGTAGAGATATTAGTTGAAATAAACTATATTGTTCAAATAATATCTCAATCGTCCCATAATCAAATGGCAGACAAAAACCGACCTATACGTTAAATGACCCAAAAGTGACATAACACATGAATAGGATATGGCAGACATATGTAAATTTAAAATGAATTATTCTACTAGGTGTAGTACAACCGCAGACAAGTGTTTCTGGGTCACTTTCCTTTCAATTTAGCATATTAATATGGTTATTAATTTGATTGTTAATTATTATATGCAGCATAATTTTGACTATAATCACTTTTATGTTTACAAATTTAATAAAGAAATTTGTGCCAAAACTTTAGGGATATACGCTGAAAGAAAAATTGACGCACTTTTTTTTCTAAATATTCTATATTCCACGTTCTCCTGAATACCATAAGCATTTGTATCGAATAATGATAGCTAGCGAAAACATATTTATATACTATACTACTTATTTAGAAAATCATCTTTATGAATATATTTCGCATAGTAACAATAATTTTTAAAATAGGACTTTTCCCTATACCAACATTTCCTAAAAATCTTATCTAGTTGCATAAATATTTATTTTCATCTAATACTTTGTTTACTCGCACATTTTGATTATCACTTCTTATATGTACATATATGTATAAATTTCCAAAAAAATACCAGAAGTCTACCAAAACATCGTGAGATTTAGCATGTAGGTATATTATATGTATACTTATATACATATATTATAAGTGTATATGTAAAATCATTCTACCAAATAACTCTTATCATGTGCACTTATCTGACAGGTGATTCTTTTTTAAGGTTACGCTTTATGTGTAGGCATGGAATATATTCAAACATACACACCTTACTCTATGATAAGATTATTTGTGTGTGTATGTATAAGTAAACATGATCACCCAGTTTGTTCCAAATCATAATGGGTTAGTCCAAATGAAACATTTTATGTGTAATTAAATATATGTCATGTAGTACTATGTTCTAGTTTAAATGGCGATCTATAGAGACTCAAGAGTTTAACAGGGGACAAAGTTTACGATAATGCATGTATTTTTTTTCTTGGATTTATTACTCAAATATTTAGGTCAAATTAAAATTTTCGCTGAAAAGAATGTGGTATTATTTGTTTTATCAACTGATATTACAAGATAAAAAATGTTTACGTTCAATAATGCTTTTGTTATAAAAGTAGTGATTTTGTTATACGTGCATAGTTTTTCGTGTTTGATTACACTCAGGTTATTAAGTATGTGTCCTCACTTTTGTGTGCTTATAATTAATTTAATATACAGACCTTGGTAATTGAATGAATTAGCCCAAGTATCATTTACTTAGAAAATATTGGTTGGTATTATAGTAATGTGAACAATTTTAAAATTTTTCCACATCAATTATAGCAAATACTCAGGAAGAATTATTTTTTTCCTTTTATAACCGAATTTTTCTTTATTGAAATATAAGAACAAAATATATTTGTCATGAAATATTTGTTGTAATGTTATTAGACTGTCAACAAAACTGTTTATTATCTTTTGAAATGAGTAAGTGCATATTCTAAGGGAGGGTGGTCCAAAATAAGACGGATTTTGGTTATGCGACAATATCTAGTTAGTAGTCTCTGTAATTAGAACTAAACTCATTCTATTTTGTCAACAGTGGCCAAACAAAATCATGGACAGAAGCTGAAGTAAAACTTGAAACTGACAGGAAAAGAATCCAGATATTTTTCTACAAGGTTCTCAAAAATATGATAAACGAAAGAGAAAACAATTGAAGTAAGAAATACAGAAGATACATTGATAACAAATGATATTAGGGTAATAGATGGAGAAGCTTTTTTGAAAGACCGCTGGAAAAGTAGAAAGCCGCACGCAAGAAAGACATGAAGAAAGCATCACAGAAAGACAAATGATAGAAGAAATCAAAAAATTAAAGTATGGAAAAGCAGCAGGCCACGACAAAATAACGGTAGAGATATTAAAAAATATGGGCATAAATTGGAGAGCATCCAGAGACGATTTTTTGGAGTTTATCGCTGTAAAAATGCTGACCATGCAGCTTAATTTCTTTACTGCCAACTTTTTACATGGTTTAGTGCGTAACAGAATTGACTGTCCCTAATAGTTGGGTCTGATTCATTTCAACGTGCCACGACTTTCAAGTTACGTGCAGGACAAATGTCATGCTAAGGAGTCCACTACATCAAATGTGCTGTAATGGAAACAAGTACTTTAAGAGATTTTTTTGCAGCTCAAACATAAATGAATGATTTATGTGTAATTTATTGTATTATCTTGTTTGTAATCCGCATATTTATTGTAAATTACAGCGTTTCCCTTGATGGTTTTTTACTGTTGGGTACACAATAAAATATTATTATTATTATTATTATCATGGTAGTCAGCTATTTTACTATCTTCGACGAGATATATTTTAAAAAAAAAGCATTGCTCACCAACTGCCTCATAGCATTCTTGACAGAATCTTCTAATTCTTTTAGTAAAGCCCTGTAAAAAATAAGAAGCACCGGTCTCGCATATTATTGGACGGCTCGTCCCAAGTTTTAAAATAGAATACATTTTTGTCCAAATTTAGATTAGACACTTATTGAAGTGTAAACTTCTTTAGGCGCGTTGCGCTGATTGTAGGCAGTGAACAAGACTGACCTGCAACGCTCAGATATGTAACGCTCGGATATGTAACGCTTTTCGTGTAATGTCGGCTAAGGGAACAAGATAAATAAATATATCATATAGAGGTATTTAATTTCAATTAAATTTAAATTTAAATGAATAAATAAATTCATGTCCCAGAGCAGATGTGAACCGGAGCCGCCTGGGTGAGAGGCCAGCACTTAACCATTAGATCAAGGGCGGGAGTCGAAAGCCAGTATTCATATCGTCTATTTATATATATACATGCGTCCGAAAATCTCCTTAATAATGCTTGCGACCGAGGCAAGACAATCTCGAGTACGTTAAAGTTTTTCGCCGACAAGATATACACACAATTTTTTGGGCAACCGTTAAATTTTTCAATCGATTTAATTTAAATTGAGACACAATTTAATTTAATTTAGTTCTAAAGGTGCTAAATTAAAGTGGTTTACTTGCTTTACATGCGTTACCATGGAAATGAGACGAATATAATAAACTACAAATACTTGATAGTTGTCAAAATAAGTCGTAGGATGTGTGATTAAACATGTGTCAAAATCTGTATTTACTTTAACGGCCGCTGCCATAGAAACGGCCGCGAAATTGTATTTCACGAACTGTGTTGCGTTCGCGAATTGGTAACTTCGCGGACGATTAACCAAAAAGTTTGTTGTGTGTATATGAGACATTATCTCTCTTCATAAAATATAGTTTGATATTTTTTAAAAGTAATATAGAATGAAAAAAAAAAGTTGTATTTCGTATTATTAACCTCGCCTTGATGAAATTTACACTTCTGCTGTGTGGTTTTAAGCACACCCATTTTCTTGTTCTTTGTGGTTATACTTTTAAATTACGACGTTTCATCTTTCATATCGAAGTTGACACAATCCAGTGCTATTTGATAAATATACATTTATGTACATATGTGAATACATGGCATGCACTCTAATTGTAAAATACAAATTCGCGAACATGCCAATGATTATTACTTGACCCAAATATAAATAAACTTTAAGCATCTACTTAATTTTATACTTTCATTTTCCTGTAAGCATCCTTACCTACATACGTCACATACTTATCGGCGGCGGCGTGCGCCACGGTATTAAAATCGTAGAAAGTGAACCTCGATTGTGGTATACGCATATATCTGTTCCCTGAAGTTCAATATAATCGGATTTCGCTGTATGTACCGAATTATCGATTGCGATAAATTAATTATTTAAGACCAGTTCAAATTACATCAGAAATTAAATGTGCATTTGTAAATGAATATAAACAATACACGAGTTATCAAACAGTCTAGACACAATATTTTTTTATAGAAAATTTCCATAAACCTCTGAAAAAAATTGATTTCCTGGTCAATTTAGTTATTTGTGAAGATAACTGCAACATAATAGAAACTTTTATATATATAAAGATTATATAGTCAAAAATGTGGCGAATTTACTTATACGAGAACAAGTTCTTGTGAAATTCTTGGGAGTATTTTGAAATATTTTGATACTCAACCGTACATATTTTAAAGATATTTAATGTTAAATATTATTTTCGTTATTTATGTTATGTCAACAAAAAGTGTTTCAATCCAAAGAATGATGCTTGGTGAATAGAATATAGCATTGACCCATACCGCAGAAACCTTATATTTATGACGAAAAATAAAAAAATCCGATATTCAAATAGGTGAAATAATATTTTATTAATGCTTCCTATTAGCTGAAATAACAATAACAATGACTGATAAACCTGAATAGCCTCATGATATTTCTTCTTGTTGACCCAAAGCTTCACTCCCTATAACTTCTAAACAAAAAGAAATTATTACCTACACTACTCATTACGGAAGACAAATCTTATTCAATCATACCAACTTAGAATAACAGTGACAATTATACTACTCATTGACATGTGACATGTGACATCTTCCATCGCCATATTAAAGGATTGATCGCAAGCGGTCCTATTGTTAGCACCTTTGTTAATGTTGAACAGACTTCATCATAAATTAATAGAGTGACGTGCCTATCCATATGTACAGTCTGTTCCTAAAGTCTCTCCCCCACCCCCTGTTATCTTATAAACGAAGAGGAATAAAACATTGAAAGAAGAATAAAACAAAACCAGTATAAAATAATAACTTGATGACCATGTCTTATTTTAATAATTTGACAGAGGGCGCTGTAGGCTATATCAACTTAAAAAGTTTAGCTGGCAAAGGAGGTTGAGTGACCCCATATTTGAAAGGTATCTGAATGATCTATTCAAAATTTATGTTTTGTTATAAACTTCCTTCATTTGTTATAAAAAGAAAACACCGAATATCACGGGTTGGATTATTACATCATTGTTTTGCAATCGGTTGTCCTATTGCTAAGACGTTGAGGGTGCTCATGTTGAACATTTAATTTAAAATCAACATGATGTGTTCAGGATTATTTGTTTTTTTTCAATTTTAGTAGTTTTTTTTTTATTCGCCTTTTTAAGGGATCATCACAGTGTGACGGGTCCAAAAATAACTGATTTTTGCGATTTTATTTTTGACGATTAAAATATGCTAAACAATCTGATTTTTTTTGTGTCGTATCAAAACACTCACGAAGAACAGGAACGTTTATTCACATTTTTGATAACATTTTTTCAACGGACAAAAATGTCTTCGAAAAAAAGGAGACCTCACGGTATACACGATCGCCGCCGCAAATCTCATCTGAAACGAAATCTTGGAAAAGGTTATTAATCAGTATGAAAACCGTTATCTTGCTATGGAGGTTTTTTTTTCATCATCAAAAGTGACAAAATGGCGGCGATTTGAAGAAAAAGTATCGAATTCAACCTATTTTTTCTGACAGTTTTTTCGTTATGAAAAATAGAAAGATTTCGAAAAATAGAAAAAGCTTCCATAGCAAGATAAATAGTAACGTAAAGAATATTAGTTAAAATTTGAAATCGATAGCTTGAGAACTCTTCCTTTGAGAGTGTACACCGTTTTGAAAAACTACATTTCGAGAAAAACGCTCGTCCTCGTATGCTCTTAGAGCCTTTCTTATCCTGCCACATGGATTCTTCGGGCGTTTTTCTCGTTGATCTATCCACGCTCGATATCGGACACGTACTGGCTTATCTAGCGAGCAAGTTGAAACGTGTTTCTGCAGGAACGCTAGCAGTTCCAGCAGTAACTCGTTCGCGCCGTCCGCATCACCTCTCATGTAGCTGCTTTATAAGAAAGGCTGTAGTGACCAAAATAATTCGAATTTCTCCCCAAAATTTTAACAGCATGTTTATAACCATCTATACTATCTGATAATACAAAAACAAAAAATTCGAAAATTTGAAAATTTTACATTGTGACGATCCCTTAAAAAGTTTAATTTAATTGTTCACTTATTTTATTAAAAACATTATTTCTTTTGTTTCCTCTATTTTTTTCCATTTCATCCCAATTACCGTTCAAATGATATGTAATTATCGAATCCATGAAATTCAGCGTTTTTTGATGAAAGGAATTAAAAAAACATAAATTTTGAATAGATCTTCTAAATACCATTCATTTGGAGGGTCACTCGACCCCCTTTGACATTGAAATAATATGGTTTTGATTTATTTTTTTTCAAAGTTTTCCACTTCGTTTCTTCAAAGATAACGGGCAGGTGGAGGGGGGGGGTCATTTAGACACACACTGTATATGTACATTAGTAATATACTCTAATTGTAAGATCTCGAGTTTATTTTTCTTTCAATATATGTATGTGGCATTTATTATATAGTGGAGACCTAATCAGGTTCTACTACTGGCGGATTTTCTCGTAGATGGCATATTAAATCATCCTTTGGAAAGGGATGGAGTATTACTTACGACGCAAAAGCATGTAATTTGTTGCACTATAACTTGCACGCCATATTTCAGATAATACAACATTTTAATTTTGCCTAGTGTATACGTTTTAGAGCATTTGATATATATTTTTAGAAACACAAGAAGAAACTTTAAAATATACGCATACAATTTACAATACTAGGCAAAAAACGATTTTAGATTCCCGAATAATAAATTAAATATTACAAGAAGATTACCGTGTACATGGGGCCATTATTTTTTTATAAACTACCAGATAAATTACAAGTTCTGAGAAATACCCAGGAATTCAAACGAAAGCTACATTTTTTCGGCGCAAGAATTTATAGCTATCCCTGACCAGACACACTTTTTTAATCTTTTAACTTTTTCTTGTATATTGTGCTTTATGTATAAGCTTTTGATTATATTCATGTTTGTATATGTGTATATATTTTGTATCTATCTTTTGCACCTTATTGTTTTTTAAGTATACTGGATATTAAAATTTTATTTTATTTTTTTCTTACTACTATATTGTGTGCGCAAAATTGTGCGCAAAATCTTTCTAATGTATAATTTTTTGACACTGCGGGACTAGGGCGCATGCGGTAAATCAAAATATCTATTTTGTAAAATACGAAATGACAGACTAATACAAAACATAAGTAACATAATTTTCATATAAAAAATGTCTTAAAATTATTTTTCTAAGAACATAAAACTATTTAAAACAATTTAGAAAAGTTTTGTATTATTTAAAACGCTCATAAGTATAAGAAAGTCTTGTGGTGGCCACACCTAGTTTTTAACAGGAAAACTTGTAAAATTATAACTACTACATTGATTTGTATATGCTTATTAAAATATTTTCTATTGCTACCATCTTGATATCTGAATATTACTTGTCTAACAAATCTAGAGAATATAAACTAATGTTTTCAATAAAATGAGCAAATGTACCTAATTTAGCAATAAAATTTAAAAGATTTCATATCTATTTATGTTCGCAATTTTATATCTTCATTGTACCATCTATAAATTATTTTAAACAAAAATGCATTCTATATGTGCTTGATTGCAATAAAATTTAGTGATAGATATTGCCACACGTAATTAGCATATTACAAAAGTATAAATTATAAACAAAAATGTCAGTTATTTTATTAAACATGTATTGATTTTTCCGTTGTATACACAATGATCGATGCATCTTGGCCTGAATTCCAATAATCGCTCAATCTCTTCTTGTAGTACCATATTTCAGAATAACATTACCTCATACCAAAAAATGAGGTGTGGCCACCACACGACTTTCTTATACGTATGAGCGTTTCAAACTATACAATCTTAAGAATTTTTTTATACAAAACTTATTCAAAATCCTATTCTAAGTACTTTTATTCTCTTAATAAATCGCTATAGAATGCATACTTTGCAAGATATTCGAAAAAAAGTGCTACTCGCTAAGACTAAAAGTGCTACTTCCGGTTCGAATTTTGAAATTTCATGTATAAAAAAATATTGCAAATATAACTCTAAATACTTTTGTACTCTTATTAAATATATATAGAATGCATAATTTACGACATATTTGCCAAAAATCGCTGTACGGTAAGAGTAAAAGTGTTACTTCCGGTCCGAATTTTGAAATCTTTTTTATACAAAAGATATTGAAAACTATGTTTTAAATACTTTTATACACGTAACGTACCTGTCTAAAAAGCTTGACTTGCGAAATATTCGCAAAAAACCGATTTTCGAGAGTAAAAGACCTACTTCCGGTAGGAATTTCGAAAAACTTTTTAAATAAAATTGTTCTCAATTTTAATTTTAAGTACATATGAATTCTTTATAAATTTGTATAAACTTAGTATTTGACGAAATATTGGCAAAATTCGATTTTTTCACTGAAGTAAACTGCTACTTCCGGTCTACCGATTTTACTGAAAAACTAATCAGATCTCAAGAGGGAGATTATACACGTAAATACAAAATTTGGAATTGATATCTCCAGCGGTTTGACCGCTATCGTGGTCACACACAGACAGACAGACAGACAGACAGACAGACACACACACAGACATTTTTTAAAAACCACTTTGTTGGTATCGGGGGACCTCAAAACGTGGACATCTGCAAAAATCTCGAGGTCGAAAATTTTCATCATCACAATACTTCCTTATACTACGTATAATAAAGTAAAAACCTGTGGTGAACGTGTCAGAATTCTTCAACCTTATCGTATGTTCCATACATGTTCTCGTACAGACTGTTCAGAATAATTGGTTGGGAGATATGTATTGCCTTAATAATGTAGATGGTAGTAAGTTATCTAATTATTATTATATAATGTTTTATGAATGTTTCACATATATCGAAAAGTGGGTTAATTTACTGATAATTTAAGGAAGATCGTGTTAATACATATCTACCTGCATATTCTACTAAAGAATTATATTCTTGCATATTAATTCAATTAAATTTCGTGTTGCTATTATGCCACAAACTATTGGAGAACCTATACAGAGATGTCTTTCATTCAACTTATGATAACCAAGGAGAGTATCTACATAGAAACACAGTTGCAAGCAAACGAGATATCTACTGCGTAATTCATATGCCATAATTTTTACTTCAATCTAGCCACAATTCATATAATTTGTGACAAACATGTTTCTTCAATATGTTTGCTTACATTATGATATATCTTCATTCCTTTATGTGAAAGTTTATTTTTTTTAACATTTAACAAGACACAATTATTAATTGTCAAAGGGTTAGTCGATTTTTATTAAATTGTTTATATGTGTTTGTTACACTCAGTTTAGTAGTATTATATATAATACATAGTATATTATTGCTGTATATACACATCTGATTTTTACTTTCTTATACGTAGTATAAGGAAGTATTGTGATGATGAAAATTTTCGACATCGAGATTTTTGCAGATGTCCACGTTTTGAAGTCCCCTGATACCGAAAAAGTGGTTTTTAAAAAATGTCTGTGTGTCTGTCTGTCTGTCTGTCTGTCTGTCTGTGTGTGACCACGATAGCGATCAAACCGCTGTAGATATCAATTCCAAATTTTGTATTTACGTGTACAATCTCCCTCTTGAGATCTGATTAGTTTTTCAGTAAAATCGGTAGACCGGAAGTAGCAGTTTACTTCAGTGAAAAAATCGAATTTTGCCAATATGTCGTCAATTACTAAGTTTAAACAAATTTATAAATAATTGAAATGTACTCAAAATTAAATTTGAGACAAATTATCTTAAAAAAGTTTTTCGAAATTCCAACCGAAAGTAGGTTTTTTACTCTTATCGAAAATCAGTTTTTTGCGAATATCTCGCAAGTCATGCTTTCTAGGCAGGTACATTACGAGTATAAAAGTATTTAAATTATAATTTTAAATATCTTTTGTATAAAAAAAATTTCAAAATTCGGACCGGAAGTACCACTTTTACTCTTACCGAATATCGATTTTTTGCAGATATGTCGTAAATTATGCATTCTATATACATATATTAAGAGTACAAAAGTATTTAGAGTTGAATTTGCAATACTTTTTGTGTACATGAAATTTTAAAATTCTGACCGGAAGTGGCACTTTTACTCTTAGCACGTAGCACTTTTTTTCGAATATCTTGCAAAGTATGCATTCTATAGCAATTTATTAAGAGAATGAAAGTACTTAGAATAGGATTTTGAATAAGTTTTGTATAAAAAAATTCTTAAAACTGTATAGTTTGAAACGCTCATACGTATAAGAAAGTCGTGTGGTGGCCACACCTCATTTTTTAAAATTGTTATTGTGATTACTAATGTTTGTTCTTTTCCACGGCTTACTGTAATTAAATTTACTTGTGATATAATTTATTCCTAAGTTGTTTGTATTTTGTTTACGCGAGAAAAGTATATTCACATGTTTATTCTTACAACTTTATAATTAATACATGAACATATAATACAAATCTAGGATCTGGATCATACGCTTATAAAATCGTGTAGGAGTTACTGTATTAAGATTATTATCATGTAGACAAGTACATATATAAATAAGCCTGTCTAGATATACGGCAACCTTTATTTTTAATTTACGAAACTATTGATAATGTATTTTGACGGCTATACATATACAATTATTTATACATCGGACTAGATTTTCTGACATACTATTAAGTAATATTCAACAGTAAATTATACCAGACGATTATTGAATTGGTTACTTTAATAGACTAATATGTGATATGTGAATATATAATATATAACTAAGTTAAAAGCTGAGTACCTAGACAAATTGTTTCTTTTTGTATAATGTAATCTGATTGCAAGTTGGCTAAAGCCTGTTTTACGTTTGTCAATTAATTCATGAATTTATTTAAATTATATTCAGATAAATTGATGATCTTGAATCATTTTCACACAACAATAAATTCATGAATTTGTTTATGAAATCGATGACTAACCTTAATCACCTGTAACAGTAAATTTTAAATCATTTAGGACGTAAATAAATGGTGGTGCTGGTTGGTATCTAATATTAAATTGGGAAAGTTACTAAAACTTACTAGAAAATTGGCGATATTTTAGAACATGTCCTAATTCATGAATTAGTTCAGTAATTCATTCATGAACTGGAATTCATGCATGAATTCATGAATTAGTTGACAAATGTAAAATAGGCTTAACTGAAATTCTTGCGCCTTGTATCATATTGGTGGTAACTTGAACATTCTCAGGCAAAACCGTGGCAAGAAATTTATTGTACACTAATATATCAAATGGCTGCAGAACTACTACATGTGAGACATTAGCCCCTACGATGACCCACTAATGAAATTGTGCAGCTTTGTACAGGACACAAACTACTAGAGTAGCTATCATAAAACGTATAATATCAACACAATAAGCCTTTATCAGCTGAAGTGTAATAAGTCAGATAGGCCAGGGAAAAAATGCTTTATTAGAATAAAGCGAATAAATCTACATACATATAATAAAGTGATATTATGCGAATTCTAGGTTTAAAATTTCTAATTTGATTACATTTTTTATGTAATTTGCTTGTAATATCAATTCAATAATCTCCCCAAGACAAAATCTCATCAATATAATTCTAATTAATCTGAAAAAAGTTTTCCGTTCTATACCTTCAATTCCATGGTTTTTGTTAATTCAAATGCAATTCACTACTTACCAACTACTTATTTACAATCTCTGTAAGCACGTGTGCCTTCATCTGCAGTTGATCTGGTTCTGAACCAAACTCCACTCCCGATCTATCATCAGTAAAGATCTGAAATCAAGGGTACATTACAGGAGTAGATATAAATTGAAATGGAAGTATATCCAAATTAATATATTTAATGTGAAGTTAAATTCTCAAATAAAATGTAAAATTGTTTTGCCTGCTAATCGGACTCACAAGCGCGATTCAGGTTAATAAGAGATGATTAATTAAAAGGTTCTCAAACATTATTTAGTGTTAATAAAAATAAAAATCCATCTTATAATTTAAATAATACTTATATTCAAAATCAATGAATTTTATATATTTTACAAACCAAGAAATATCCTACACAATATAATGTTTTTTAACACAAAACGAGATAAAATACATTAATAAACAAGTTAAATCCACTTTTACAAATATTACATTAACACAAAAATTTACGTATATTATTCATTATATTTAAACGTAAACAATAAAGGCAAGAAATTACAACGTACGCTGCATACAAGATTTATGCATGTTTATATACGTACAAACCATAGATAAAACATATCGAATTTCGTTATAATTTATAATACAGAGACGATGTTTATTTAACAATTATATTTACTTAATTCGTCTCTATTTGAAATTGATTTAGAATCTTTAATTCTTTATTATCAAAAATACGTTCACACACAATAAGTTTTTATCCTTTAAATAATACCTTAAAGTATTTTCTTTTTCTTTTTGTCTTCCTTCTTTTTCGCTGTTTATCATCTGCAAAATCTTCTTTATTCACGTGACGGCTCTGCCCAATGGAGCACAGTATCTTTATTGTAAAAGATATAACACTTTGCACATTTACTATGTATGTACAAATTTAATCACTGCTTTATTTCTTTTATAAATAACAACAATATTTATGACTGTTGCCGACCCTCTCATGAGTCCCTTATTTATTTATATTATAATTAACTGCTGGCCACCGCAGCTGACAAATGTAAAGATTGAGACCCGTCACTGGATACTGTCATCTGTTTCTATCTAATTTTGACAAATTGTGATCATTGGTATGGATAAGTCGAATACAGTAACTGCACAATTTACTTAACTAGATATCAATGTATCAGGTTGCGCTTATACGGGGCATATCATTTGTAGCATTTAAGGCAACGTTGGCCCAATGATAGAACCTTGAGCTGCGTCAAACTTTGTATTATGCATGTCAGAATAAGTTTTTGCAAACTATTCTTTGTCGTTTATTGGACAAATCCGTTCCAAGCCATTGTTTGGCTACATCTCGAACACTTGCACAGCTCAAAGTATGCAAAAGATAGAAATGATTAGAATAGAAAGACCTTGAAATTATCCCCAAACAGACCTGAAATGAATTTGTGATGGTCGAAGGCGTAATAAACATCTGTCAGAAAGTTAAATAAAGCAGTGTTCCTACTTTTGCCGTCAATAAAACTATGCTCAATAAGATTCAGACTATTTCTCAAAAAAAACTTGGCGAAATATTGGGAGAATCGTGATCGCCATGTAACTGTCAAGTGAATCCATGTTATATGTATAAGAGATCGATAACAGATTATTTTAATTTAAAGGAATAGGTTAACAATATATGCCATATAATATGAAAGAGAATAAGTCATTACTACAGACCGGACACGAAAGGTTGATGATTCATCGCCCATGGGCGCACTATTGAAATGTTGTACTTTTAAAGAGGTTTTAATTTTATTTATATAATTGGATAGGTAACAAGTGGGTGGTGATCTATAAAATACAAAATACCTTATTATTTGTTCATTTTGTAGTTCAAGTCGAGTAAAGGAGTACTAATATTTATAGCAACACTTTCCCAAGGTTCTCTTCTGTAGATTTTGTTCTCTTTGAATGAAGTACATCCTTGTAGATAGAAAACGTTCTGTCTACATCGCAACTAATTATAGATGCGTACTGGAAATATTCTTTTATTTCAGCGTATTTAGCAGTTAGATTTTGTGTCATCGTCTCCATACACAATTGCCGCAATGTTATTAAATCTGGATTTCTATTAGAAACTGCGTCTAACTTTTGCCGAAGGCCACATCCCAGATCACTTGGAATACTTTTGAAATTATTAATAGCCACATCAATGCACTGATGTCTATCATTTTATTAAATACTGTCCCAGGCAATCTTCATATGTACCTATTCATGGTGTACATTCAGAACAGGTTTCTCCGTAGTGTCTAAACCTGACTTTGTTTTATTGTAATCAATCATTATTAGCGGCTTATTCGTTTCATATCTTGATAACAAAATTTTGTTTAATATACATCCCTCTCGCGGATAGTTACTAGTTTCTGACGAAGGGTTGCTATAGTAGAGCTCGTAAAAAAAGTCTGTGATCAGATTTCTCTCTTGATCTTTTCAAATTCATTATCATCTCTAAGAGACCTCGCCTGCCTGGATTGTGTTGACGCTGGTCTCATCTTTTACCAGTATATATTTAGCAATTGTAGGTACCTATATAAAGATTTACTGTCGTAAGCTTCCCAGATCTTAAGACATACTTCCCTGGTTTAGAATGTATAAAAAAGGAAAATAGACAACTGCTCATCTCTGTTAGACTTTTGTATCTTGTAATATTGTAGTGTGAGTAGCGATAATTCAAAAAAAGCTCTAATCGACTATAATTTTTTAGACAAGTTTTAATTTCTTTCTCTTGCTTTGGCATCAAAATGCAGACATTAGAAAATTGTGGTGACCTGTTTATGCTCATAGTTTTGTTGAATGTAGGGATTCACATTTCACAAATTTATAATTCTTTAAAACTCCTGTCAATATTAATAATCCAATAAAACACAGAAACTTCTCGGCGGTATTTTTCCATAAATCCCCATATTGAATTAGTCCACAGAATGACGTTGTTTATAATATAATCTTTAAAAAATAAGCAAAAACTACTGATACTGGTGTCTACGTTTCGCTTAGCATATATATTGTAAGTCCGCCTTATTTATGCATAACATTTCGTTGGTGGATGACGTCGACATTTTTTGTGTTTATGACTCTAAGTATTACTTTGCAAATGTATTCGAATGCAGAACCATACATATAATACTTTTGTAAATATAAGGTGGCAACTAATATGTAAAAATTGTCTTGTTGGTCATCATTGTCACTGGATGGCAATTCTACTTCAGGTGCATTTTTGGAGTCGTGTTCTGATTGCAGTTCAGTAAAATTCTTGTCGCTACCAGTGGCGGCTCGTGATTTTTTGGGACGGGAGGGCACCGGGGGGTCTGAGTGTTTAATACCAAAAATTAAGTACAGACAAAAAATAAAGTCAATATGCTATTTAATTAACTTGTTTGAAAATGAAATCCATCCGCCGTTCCTTACGATCAGCAAAATGATTAATTACTAATTCATTGAAGTTTGGTGTTGATGTCAGTAATTGTTTTTAAATGGAACACATTGCTAAGGCACATAGTCTGCTTTCCCGCATGGTATTTCTAGAAAATGTTTGTATTCTCTTCAAAGCAGAAAAACACCGTTCACTTTCAGCTGATGTTATCATGGTGCAAATTATTTTCAATAGCTTCACAGATTCCGCAAATGTAGTTGTTAAATTATTTTCATAGAAACATTACAGTAACGTTAGAGCAGATGAAGCAGTTCCAAAATCTGGTCTATTATACAAAACTACCAATTCGTATCGAACTATAAAAGCTAACTGGCAAAATGTAGCCGAATCTGTCGTCTCGTCTGCTTGTATAGTGATATAATGGGGCTTTGTTAATTTCGTCTAGAATCAAAGTGCGTGAAACTTCGTAGATACTGTCCAGCAATTCATTTTGAATGATTTTTGCAAACCCATAAAAACTCTATTATTAGACTTGTGGGTGCTGTCAATTCCTACCAATAAATTAACCAATCCACGAAAGATCCCCGGATTCGCACTGTGTTTCGTCATGGACCATTAAAGCGATTTCAAACATGACACAAAACTTAATGCAGTCTATTAATTTTCCAAGAGTATGTCTGTTTTTACTGACGTTTTCATTGTGCTGAATTATATTTAATCTATCTATATGCAGTGTTCAGCTGGCACATTACAGGTATTTACCTTTCCCATATATTAAACTACAAGTTTCATAACACACGATTTTTGCGCACAAGTGTGCAAAATGTGTTATGAAACGTGTATTTTATACTATTTTTTTCTATTTTCGTACTTAAAAGTTCAAAAAAGCTTAAGGGGGAACTGCCGACTACCGAAATCAAGAGGTTAGAAATTCAAGTTTTTCTCCGTTATTTTTGCAGCGATTTTATTTAAACAAAAACCAACAAATGTTTTAAGGTTTTTCTGAGGTATCTAAAGAATTAAATTTTATAAAACGTATTAAAATATTTATAGATGGAGTCTAGAAAGTGACTCAAGTTTACTATATGTTTTCTATATTATTTTTCCACAAATGGAAAAAAAACGTCCTTTAGGCACCTTCAATAAATCTTACTGTAAACGTACAGCCTTAATTCAACATAATTTACAAAATAGTTATTGAGAAAAACTTGAATTACAAACGTAAGTTTTGCCCTATTTCTGACTACAGATATCCTAAATTTTCATTGTTCCTCTCATAATTAGTCAATCATAAGATATACTTAACTTAAAACATACGAATAAATTACTTTTTTTTTGTATTTGTTCCACAAAACAGAAAATTACAACTCTCGTCAAGAATCTTACTGACGGCGGCAGTTCACCCTTAAAATGGGAGACATGTTTCGTTCGAACATTTTAAATATTTGAATATAGGCGGTGTTATATGTAATTATGGTTAAAACGTCTATGGAAATTGTAACTTCGTACAAGTTTGGATGTCTTCGGAATGTCAGTGGTGGCCTTGCTTTGACTTCGGCCAACTTCGTATGGGTTCGGACGTCTTCGGAATGTCGGTGAAGGCCGTGCCTTGGCTTCTGCAAACTTCGTTTTTGTCGGACGTCTTCGGATTATCGGTGAAGGCTTTGCCTTATCTTCGGAGAACTTCGTGAACATTTTAAATATTTGAATATAGGCAGTGTTATATGTAATTATGATTAAAATTCAGACTGATTTATGCAATAAATTATTTCAAATTATCAACTAAAAGGACGAAATAAATAATTGCACGCCCCTAGAGATTCGCAAAATAGCAGAAGACAATTTACAAAATCTTTCGCCAACATAGTCTCGACATATTATCAAAAACACACTCTTATAACAGTTGTACTATTCAACATTGGAAGTAAATTTCAATAGTAGCATCAGAAAACTTATCATCAACTCTGCTTAACAATTTATATTGTTAATTAGTAAATAAAGTGTTAGCATGTGTGCTTTTTATTCTTTGTACAACTTCTATTGCACATGTTTGTTACATTAAAGGCTTACATTTTCACATTTAAATATAATTTGGTTCCATTTTTTTTTTGTTACCAACGTCAAAACAACAAAATTAGCGTGCGATAAAGTAATACTTTTGCAACCAAAACGGGTGCCGTAAAGTGAACTTTATAGCACCGAAATAGCAAATAGTATATTAAAACACAAGTTTCACAAGACACGATTTTTGCGCACGCGTTCAAGTTTAGAAAATGAGCCGCTAGGCGAGTTTTCTAAAGAACAAGTGCGCAAAATGTCTTATGAAACGTGTATTTTATACTATTTTTTCTATTTCGGTTATTAAAAGTTCAAAAAAGCTTAAAATAAGAGACATGTTTTGTTCGAATATTTTAGAAATTTTGCTTTTTTGAAGTTGGTTACTCTGATTTTTAAGTAGAACGTTTTAAATATTTGAATATCGGTGGTGCTATATGTAATTGTGTTTAAAATTCAGACTGATTTATACAATAAATTATTTCAAATTATCAACAAAAAGGACGAAATAAATAACTGTACGCCCCCACAGATTCGCAAAATAGCAGAAGACAATTTACAAAATCTTTCGTCCACAAACTCTCTACATATTTATCAAAACAAACTTTTATAACAGTTGTACTATTCAACATGGTAAGTAAATGTCAATAGTAGCATCCGAAAACTTATCATCCAACTCTGCTTAACAATTTATATTGCTAATTAGTAAGTGAAATGTTAGCATGTGTGCTTTTTATTCTTTGTACAATTTTATTGCACATTCTTGTTACTTTAAAGGCTTATATTTTGACATTTAAATACGATTTGGTTCCATTTTTTTTGTTACCAACTTCAAAAAAATAAAATTAGCGTGCGATAAAGTAATACTTTATGCAACCAAAACGGGTGTCGTAAAGTGAACTTTATAGCACCGGAATAGAAAAAAGCATTTTGCACATTACACCCACTGATAAACTGTAAGAGCTTCTGTTGAATTTTCTCGTCACGGTTTTATTAGTTTTCTATCTTAATGGAGAAGTGCCCCACCGCTGACGTATACCCGCGCCAGTTTCATCGCTCGATTTCCAATACAGACGGGGCCTCACGGGGCAGTCGCGCAAGATGCCCCGGAGCCCACGTCAGACTGCGATTTTTAAACGCGCTGAAAAGACGGACTGTTACTACCGAAAACATATTATTTGTTATCAAACAAATCAGAAAAATTAAATACAAATTAGGTATTTATAATTAATTTATCTGTTAAAAGAAATTTGTCATGGGAAAATTTGTTACAGGGGGGCAGTGCCCCGTTGCCCTCCCTGCAGCAGCCGCCACTGGTCGTTACTATTATTTGCATTGGCAACAAAATTCACGCCAGATATATCACGACTGTCACATTCTTCAAACCACTGTCGTAAAATACCTTCCGCACCTTCTTCAGTTCATGATTATTGAACGAATGAACAGGAGTGGTACGAATGAAAGCAGAGTTCTCAACATTTTAATAGAATTAAGAGAAGCATCGGTCATATAGATAGAAGTAGAAACACAAAGGATTTTCAGTAAAAAATACTGCAGTTTTATAATTATAGAAACCGGAGACGCACCTTTGGAGCATAAAATACGTTACAAAACACGTAATCGTCAATAAACCTTTACACATAAGAACAATATCAAAATAATTGAAAAAACAGAAGAGACATAATAAAAAATCCTCACTGGTAACCCTATGAATTTTCAACGAAATTCTTCAAACTACAAAAATTGTGCCTTATGTAGCAGTGAATAAATTCAAGATATATAAAAATAATATTATGTATCATTAAATACTTTTGTGACTTGCATATAGTAAAATTATTTTCCAAACTTGCAATATTGCTACAAATTGCAATTAGTACATAATTCGTCTAGACAGTTTATGTTTCGCATAATTTGACTAATTGTTGTTATATATAAAATTGCCTATTAATTATAAATGTTTAATTAATGATTATATAACACTCAATGATTACATTTTAAAACAGATAATGACCGTTTCTAACGGATTTCTAAATGGAACAAATATCAAAATCTGCTTTGATTATAAAAATCCCCTCAATAAAAATGAATATCATTTCCATATAATACTAATTGCACTCACTTAAAGTACTATTGTGTACTATTAAATGTAAAAAACAATTTATGTTACACATCATAACATAAATTTTAACTTGTGAATACAAAATTTTTCCGAATTTTCAAATTAAAAATACATATTCGGACAGCCGTTCCATTCCGGTATCTTTATTGTCTATTCTTCTGTCTAGTTTATATGCCATAAACGTTTTAATTTTAAACTGTTACTGCCTCTAAAATCTAAAACATCCCAAAATCAATTTTGAGTGTTATAAAACCGTTCATTTAAGGCAGAGTAATTTCGGACAAAATTACCATGAAAAGAGATCCTCACTCTAGTGTCGTCGAACAAGATTCTTTTATTAACATCTGGTTATAAAGTATGGAGTGGGCAACATAAACATTGTATGTGTGTACCTACACAAAATATTTCCATTTTTACACATCTGATTGTTTAACTCGCACGAACAATAGCTGCGATTTTTTTTATACTGAACATAATACGCGGGGAAATTATTTAAAATATGATAATCGTTAAAAGTGTAATTAAAAACAATTTGAACTATGTTTTGTATAGCATTCTTATATGTATATTTATGGTATACACGGTGACCAGAAGAGAGCGTCCAAAATTGGCATTTCAGCAACGGTATAACTGATATTGGGAAGCTAAAATGAAGAAAGTCGCCTAATTTGATTTTCAGTTTTCCCTCTATTCTTTCTTGCTTGTTCACACAAAATTATGAATATGTCTATTGCAGAACAGAATAAAAAAGCATCCCTGATAAAGTAGGCAGATAAATAGTAATAATAATTTATTTAATTCCTGCGACTATAATAGTATATAGACAGGTTTTGATTAGTTCGGGTGCAAAATTATCATTAAATTAATCATCAATCTATACAGGGTGAGTCAGTAGCCGCTTCTTCTCTTCCCTTTTGTGTTTCAAATAAAAGAAAAAACAATTAGAGGAAGATTCATGGTTGCTTGGGGCGCATATTCTAATAATACTTTAAGCTCTGACGCAACTTCCGGTTTCACCGGAAATGCACGGAACTTAATTTTTTTAAAAAACTCATTCTAAATATTTTTGGATTTTATAGTAGTGCTTTAAATTGCCTGTTTAACTATTTTTTCTTTTTCAAAATTAAGCTAATAGTTTTTGAGTTTTTTTTGGAGATTTTTGACGAAAACACGTGTTCAGAAAAAAGCATTTTTTCATTCTTTTTAAAAGTAAAAACATTCACTTTGGTGGTGCTTGTAGCCAAAAAAATTCTGCATCATTTGGTATAAGTTGCACTCGACAATACCTCAAAAAAACCAACTTCTTGAAATTTTTACATACGAATAATATATATTTTTTTTAAACGGAACACCCGGTATTTTATTGTGGCATTATGTACCCTTTTTTATTCCCTTTTGTTTTTGATAACAATGTCATATACCTATCTTTTGTAATTTCTGAGAGGTATAGGGCATTCGGTCGGAGCATAAGCTCCCGGAATGAAAATAAGGCAATTGTTTTTAATTGAAACAATTATAGGACGATCTGGAGAAAAATCTAGGAAAAAGCATTTCAACCGAAATTAAAATAACATTTGTTTTTAGTTCTGTGTTGTTTCGCGATCTGTCCAACAAATGTAGTTATTTTAATTCTATTTATCTATCAATTTTTCGTCAATATGTAATCGATTGGCATGATTAACAATTTGAGAATCAGCTGTCAAACAACATTTGCGCACTTAGCGAAATAAAATGAAATAAAAAATGCACAAATTCATAAAACGATTGTTAAGGATACTTCCTCTTTTGAAAGCGCCGTGAAATAAAACACAAATTTGCATTCAAATACATATTTATTTAAGTTCCGTGTGCGTTGATATGTCGGTGGTCGCTCTGCATCAAACATACGATTACATAGCTATAGTGGAGGCAATCCTTAAACCGTTGCACGTCATTACTCGTTAATGACGTCATATACTGCAGCGTAGTCAAGTCTGTTTGAAAAATCATATGATTTGCACGCCATTTTAATGTAAACAAATTTGACATATAAATATCTGAAAAATATAATTGTGTATTGTAAATTTTATAATTTTTTGGGTGGTACGGTTTTTAAAAAATGAATGACGTGCAACGGTTTAAGGATTGCCTCCACTATATACCATAGTCGTCAAAGTTTAATTTCGGTTTGCACTTCTATCATATGCAGAAGATGACCTTATGATATGCAGCGATGCCTGCTTGCTAACAGTGGTGGGAGAGCAACGCAGTGTCGATGTCGGGGGAGTCTCACACAACGTTTGCCGAGTGTACTTTCTTGGCAGCCTCGCTTATGTTTATCTTTAGTTTATTTCGTCGCGCTCTTTTCCTCTTTCTACTTTCGTATCAGAAATTAAAATATGTCGGTATATACATATGATCTTTTGAGGAGCACTTGACCACCTATATATATGCAGATACCCAACACTGCAGTTCGTACGCATACATAGGAGGTCTCGGATCGCCTTCGATGCACAGTTCTGTAGCAGGGCCGGCATTCGGCAAGCAATGAACTAGGCCTCTGAGACGGCATGTGCTTTGGACGGGCTCCGCATATGTATTCTCACAATACCTTTAAATTCGCAAGTAAGAAATACATTAAATATTATGATATAATTAAAAGTGAAAGTATAAAACATACATTTCAAAAATATAATAATACATGAAAACAAAGACAAGCATTCATATACAAATGCAGAATGCATGAAGAAATGTGAAGAAACAACATAAAATAAATTAAAATAACAAGTGTTAAGTCCTTAACAACGATCGCAAACAAATTTATTGAAATTCCAGGACGTCTGTCGAATCAGCTAGTTATTAAATAAAACTATACCTTGTCTCAGAATAAGAAGAAGTGAGTCAAATATCGCGCCAAAAAGTATTTCATTGGTTCTTGCGTATGCAAGTTTAACATGGGAAAATAAGTTTGACAAAACGTCATTTTATGTTTATAGCCAAGCCATAACCTAGTCTCTTACATTTTTACTTTGGTTTATTATACTTTATTGTGTTATTAAATAAAATCCGTACTTTTATGTACAACATGAGCATGCGTTGATCAGACGTCTTAAGACCTAAGGAACAAGTGATCATGCATTTGAAACTTTGAATTTGATGAATCTGTCAAAAATACTGTACGTTAGTGCAAAAATCAAACATTCAACAATTAATATCATTGCAAAAATAACTATAGATGAGTTCATACCATAAATGAACTGGGCAACTCACACATATTCTAGAATTGACTCATTAATTTCAAGTAAGTGTTAATTGAATACTAATTATATTACCACATGTTCCTATACATGTATATTACAGATATGTCAAATGTGAAGAAACCTGTACTAATAGAAACAGGTGAAAATATCTAGTGGAGAATATGGGAAAAAGTTTGGATTGCCACAAGTATAATGAGTGCACGACAACCTTTGATGAAAACCTGAAGGATTAAATAGCCATAGCGATAAAGATAGGCAATTAAGAATACTTCATATAGGATCTGAATTGATACATAAGATGAAGTTGCTTCAAAAAAATCCCCCTTTCAGAATATCACTTATATGAGAACTTTTGACAGAAGCAATTACAAATGTTACAATAAGTATTTGGAAAAATTGTGCCGACCATGTACATTTTTAACCTTTTTAACATGATGTGAACACTAAATTATTGTTAATTTCTAATATATAGTAGAAATAAATATTTGTTATACTTTATATATTTTCATAATAAATAAATTTTAATAGGGAATAATAATTAGTAATGTGTAGGTATATGTAATTATCTTTGCAGTTCGTGTAAACAACTTAGCCAATGTAAATTTTTCTATTTATTACTGTTGTATGTAAGATTCACATTTCCAAGACTAGTTGCTTGAATTTACCTCCTCAAGGTTTGTAGCAGTAATACGAATGATTTATCTGTATAAGTTCTTTATTGATATTTAAAATAGAAACTAATAAGCAAAACCTTTTCTGCAACTTCTTAAGGACATTTTGATAAAAGATAAAAGGTTTGATTCATTCTTGCTCTCTGATAAAAATATTTAATAATAAATAGACTTGATTCACAACTTTCATGTTGATATAGCACATTCACTAAAATGTGCAGTAATTATATATTTATAACGGCAATCCTCCTCAAAACGCTCAGAACAAAGTCTATGCTTTCATTTGTAAATTGAGCCTATGTCCTTATCCATAGATTCTTCTAATTTTTTGTGTAAAACTAGAATGAACAGATTTGAATGTTAAGAGATTTGTATTCATCAAATTATAGATGTATACACCTACTTGTGTTTATAACTTTACTCTCCTGTTTCCAATTGCCGTGCATTTGTATTGCTGCTTCGACTGCTAGAATGAATAGCGGCACATCCATCTATTTTAACGAAAGTAGTAAATGAAACACAAAACAGCTAAATCCTTGGTTAGAATTAATACAGTTCTTCTAACCTCAATTGTCATGATGTCATATCAAATTGTCTACTAAATTTTAAGCTATGTGTTCCATGTTTTGGCGGGATATTTGAATCACTCCTTCTTATTCTGAGACAGGGTATAGTCAATATTAAGTGAGCTAAAACAAGTTGCTAGTTCATAACTAACTTTTACAATATAATGAACAACATAACAATTTAATATAAACATTGATTGGCGTTGTACTTGAACTACGAAACCATCAATAATTTATGTTAATATTAGTTAAGTATAATCACATAAAACTTTTGTGAGTTGTTCTTATCCGATATTTTGATTTACTTTGTTTTATCCTCGAAAAAAATCTGTTCACAAATATTTGTTCCATAAAATAAAATGTATAAGAATCTGGAAATGGTGATCAATTAGTACTGTCAGTTTTCTGGTGCATCATTTACATCAATATCCCTCTGATGAGCATATACACCAAATGTGAAGTCTTTTGTCGACAAACCTTGTTTTAATTGCTCTATTAGTGCCTTCAGTTCATCTTCATAACAATTATAAGGGATAAATACATGATTTGCTAAAGTATGAAAATTATAACAATTTTAAGCTCTTATATCTGAATTTCCAACAATATTAGTTAATTACAAGAAGTTTAGACATGCCCATGTAGCTCATGAACTAATTACCCTTATTTTTACAACGTAAGATTGAGTTTGTTCAGGTATTCCGTAACATCTACAAGAAATGCTGAATCACACACCCACTCATCATTTTTGCTTGGTTAATTTGGTTTCTCTTTTATGTCCATATAATATGCAATGTCTTGTCTGCGATCGTAAAACTGTTTAACATTTTACGCACCTCACTTCGCAATAATAGAACATATCTTCATAATAAGAAAATATATCTGCCAAGTACTCTTTACATTGATGGCGATTAAGGTCATGTGACTTATAATAAAGTTAATACTAGGTACTTCAGCATCCATAATATTTGTGAGTTTGATCAATTTTGCATATAGCTTTTGTTGGTGGATAGTCCAGTGAAAATATATTAAATTTTCCTGACGGATCTGTAATTGCTTTACCTTTTCAAGAAGTATTCTAATTAATACCTTAGTGAACTCCATTTAAGCCAAAATGTCTCGAAGACTGTATTTACTGTTTCAAATATATTATCTCAGCTAGTTGCGCCTTTTCTGATGTTAAAATCCTCATCAACTCCTCGAATAAGTATTGGTAGGTGTGCTGTATCAGAGCTATCGGCGCATTTAAAAACTGCTCCATATCTAACAATCTTCTTTTATATTATTTTTCTCTGTAATATCATCAGCCACAATTACTATCCGTGGGAAAAAGTATTTCTTTACAAACTAATGTTTTCGTTATTTTTTTTCAGAACATACAACCTTCAATAAACTGCAGGCATTCTTTGAAAAAAATTCCTTCACTAAATGATAGCGATATTTTCTCTTATCACAAAGCTGGCATTCCAGTGTGGTGCTGCGTTCTTGGCTTCTAGACTAATTGCTGCTGGGTATCTATGTTTTCTATTTCAACTTCTGTATTTCCATTTTTAGTACTTTTCCATAATATTTTCGGTGATCCACATGTCTCGAATAATAGTGTTTATCGCCAACCGTCAGTAAAATGATGCGTTACCATAGCGTTTTACGGAGGTAAAGAAACACTTTATCGTACTGTACAATAAAGTACTTTACCTGCCGCTAATATCTGTCAGCGTAGCCATGACTGATGACTTTAAAAATAAATCGTTTGTCACTGTCATAAACTGTCATAAGTTATTATATCTTTATTTCTTAAATTAACAATTTTCACGGTTGGCGATAAAATTTTGTATGCACCACGTCAGTAAAGTACCTTTACCGAACTCGTCTGTTACTCGCCGCGCTCGCTTCACTCGCTTGGCTCGTAAATCAGACTCGTTCGATAAAGTATCACTTTACTGACTTGTTACATAAATAACTATTACCTGCCGCTAATATCTGTCAACACAGACACGATTGTATGACATTAAACATAAATCGTTTGTCACTGTCATGAAATGTCATAAGTCATTATACCTTTATTTTTTAAATTACGAATTTTTGCGATTGGCGATAAAATTTTGTATGCACCACGTCATTAAAGTGCCTTTATCGAACTCGTCTTTTATTCGCCTCGCTCGTTTCGCCCGCTTGGCTCATAAATTAGACTCGTTCGATAAAGGATCACTTCATTTACTTGGTATATATATAACTATTATCGCCAACCGTTAATAAAGCGATGCATTACCATAGCGTTTTACGGAGGTAAACAAACACTTTATCGTACTGTAATATAAAGTACTTTACTTGCCGCTAATATCTATCAACATAGCCATGACTGATGACTTTAAACATAAATCGTTTGTCACTGTCATAAAAAGTGATGTCATTAAATCTTTATTTTTCAAATTACAAATTTTTGCAGTTGGCGATAAAATTTTGTATGCACCACGTCAGTAAAGTGCCTTTATCGAACTCGTCATTTATACGCCTCGTTCGCTACATAAATAACTATTATTGTACAGTACGATAAAGTATTTGTTTACCTCCGTAAAACGCTATGGTAACGCATCGCTTTATTGACGGTTGGCGATAAATAATAATATTCACATACCTTTTGACGTTTGTTATAATGTCATTCAAACAATACAAATTTGTCAACTATTCTTCCTTACTACACAGAATAGCCAAGTATTAATTAAAATATGTATACAGAAAAGTAATATTTAACAACCTTATTTATAGTATTCAATTAGTAACTGACTTTCATGTATTGTACTAGCGGAACTATATATCCTGAAATATTAATTGTTTAGTTTGTTTTTATAGTTCTGAAATTGTTCCGTTCGTTGAGAATTTGTAGGGGCATTGAATCATTGTATTTAGTTCGTACTTACACCATGTCCGATGTCACAGATTTTACATATTAAACCTATTGATCCTAGATTCCATTATTAAAATAAATAAAAAAGATGAATAAAAACCATATAATTAAGTAAATCTATCTTTTTAGTGGTGATGGAATATAACTACACAATGTCTCAACTTGATTCAATTATTTTTTATCTCTCATGAATACACTACATAAAATAGCAAAAAAAAATGACCAGATATCCCAAAATGTCTCCTAAATAGAATATTGATTAAAACTGCTGGCTATCATCCACAAAAATCAATCATCAACATCCTACAAGCATGGGCGTATGTCAATTCGACCACGTCCACAGGGGGTCCTTAAATCCCACCTGTCAATTCGACCACGGTTTTCGTTCGGGGGGATTAGTTCAGGTAAAGGATTAAAGTAAACAGAATGATTTAAAATAAAATTTAATAGGTCAACACAATAATATGTTTTTACAAAATAATTTAAAATACAAAATTAAAATTTCATCCATTATCATATTTACATACGACTTAAATTTGATTAAAGTAAACAGAATGATTTAAAATAAAATTTAATAGGTCAACACAATAATATGTTTTTACAAAATAATTTAAAATACAAAATTAAAATTTCATCCATTATCATATTTACATACGACTTAAATTTGATTAAAGTAAACAGAATGATTTAAAATAAAATTTAATAGGTCAACACAATAATATGTTTTTACAAAATAATTTAAAATACAAAATTAAAATTTCATCCATTATCATATTTCCATACGACTTAAATTTGATTAAAGTAAACAGAATGATTTAAAATAAAATTTAATAGGTCAACACAATAATATGTTTTTACAAAATAATTTAAAATACAAAATTAAAATTTCATCCATTATCATATTTACATACATAAATTTGTCAAAAATAACTGAAATATAAAATATACAGATATGTGTACAAATAATAATAAGATTATTATTAATAAAAAATTAAACCAAGAGATCACAAAAGTGCATTTTAGATTGTTTTTGGTAGATAATTATAACAAATAGATTTGACAAAAGTGAAAGTAGATATGGTCCCTTTACTGAGTTCATCTAATCTTTCAAGTCTGTAAAGAATTTTGTCCTGAACTTTCTTTCGTGGGCACTTTACAGACTGAACGCTTCCAATTTTCACATAATTTTCCGTTTGAAAACTTATAAGAGTGTCTGTGAAGACGAATATATTTGGATGTGTCCCATAAAACGACGCGTTGAATCTGGAATGAAAGGACTCACAGGCATTAGTGGTCCTGTGTGGAAAATGACAACCACCAGCCCACAGGCTAGGAGGAAATGCAGCCCCGTTATGAAAATAGTTGTTATGTAAATAATTTCGAAACAGTACAACTCTCCTATCATGGGGCATTAAATAATGTAATTCATTATTGAAAAAGTCTACTGCGTGGCTGGGTTCCAAATACTGGATCCCGAAATATAACTTTAAATAATTACCGATTGCAGATGTACTATCTTTATATTCAGCTACAAGTCCTAAGTTTTGAATTTTTTTAAACCAATTTTGTGACAAATGAAATCTGCAGCCGACAATACAGACACTTGACCATACTAAACGACAAGCATTGTGAATCGCTAACTCAAAATCGATAACAATTTGACTGGGCTTAAAATTAATATCTAGGGTGTTACATCTTTCTATTATTATTCTAAAAACATTCACATATGTCTCCGTTTTCTTGTCCGGTAACAAACAAAAAATTACTGGTACGTAATGCCCATTTTTGAAAGCATGTATCGTAAACATTTGATAAAAAAAATTAGAAGAAAACTGAAACGTGCCGTCCATGTACAACGTATCCACTGAGTTTAAAAAATGTAAATTAGTAAAACACGAAAACACTATAATATTGTTTGCCTCGCTTACAGCCATTACAAAATCTTCGCCCATGTCAGTTTTCAGTTTTAAAGATTTCACTGCCGTCAACACTTCTTCGCGATTTTTAGGAAGCTTTGGCATAATTTTTCTTCTGGCCATGTATAGATTTCTCCGAACACATTCAATGTCCTTAGTGGTGACATCCATTTTAAACTGATTATGTCTTAGCTCACTATGGATTAATTTTGCCGGTTTTTCACTGGTGTTTTCAACTGCTTTTCTTTTCACAGAGGTGCTAAGTGCCTGCCTTCCAATACTGGTACATTGTCCATGGTTATGCTCGCCGATTTGGTCCATGATAACATTTGCACTTGCAACACTTGTATAAATTTTTGCAGTGCAAGTGCGAATATAACATCGCCACCGAATAACACCATTTTTGCTCGTATGAGCTTTTGAATATTTAAATGAATTGTGCAATAACATTGCGTGACCTTTTTCACTTAAAACAGTCTTCACTTCTTCACCGGCCATCACAAACACCAAATTCAAACAACTTACACTAACCGCAGTAAGATAAGAAGTGATCACCCTTTCAAAGATAACTACACTCTATTACCTCGTTCTTAACCTGATTAGCCACCCCCCCTCAGACGCCAGTCAGTTCGATCACGAGTACAGGTCGTGGTCGAACTGTAGGGTCGGATTAACGCCAGGTAATCCGCAACATGAACGATTAGGAGATAAATTTTGTTTGGTGGTCGAATTGACCAACGCCGACAAGCATAATGTACGTCTTCGTACACAAATTACATAAGCCGCAAAAGAATCTGCATAAGAAAAAGCACTTAAATTTGTCGAGCGTATTGAAGCTTACTTCCTCCAACATGACTCATGACTTTTAATATATAAATAAATGCTTTTATATATTATTAATAAGAAAGGTCATAAAAAGGTTCAACAAATGCATTTATCATTATATTGACAAAGATAATAGCTTGGGAATCATGTATTTTGCCGTTATCTTATCATATACGTTGTTGCACTTAGAATACAACGTAGTGGAATTAATAGTAACACAAAAAATTGTCTTATTCATTCAGGAAAAATTTGAATGTCCGTGTCATGAAAAAGTTCTATATAACTTCAAAAAATACTGCATATCATTAGCGAAGTAAAATAAAAGTAATTCAATTCATTCTATTCAATTAATATTAATAGCGGAAACAGATGTATGTACCGGCACCTTATAAATAATAAAAAAATAAAACATGAAGTTTGTAGAAAATTCTAGTTCGTAAAATATCGATTCCTATATATTTTTATTTGTGCCGATAGTTCAATGAACTATTCAAATTTTATCATTACTAGTTGTATGTAGTAGACATATATTTTAAGTAATATCGTCTATAAGATGTGTCCAGTATTATGTATCTGACTTATTCACCAAATAAAATTGATTCTGTTAATGTAATAAAATGTATATAACTGCATGTGTGGCTATCGCGCACAGTTCATAAAGTCAAAGGAAATTATTGAAAACGCGAATATAGAGGATTAACCTACAGTCTGCACTTTTGTCTATTAATGTATTTCTCGTAAAAAATGCTTTAAACTATAAAATGTGTGTATTTCTACGCAACAAATTATTTACACAAATCCTTAGTTATATTAAGCAAGATAAGTTTATCAATTGTTTACATGAAACGATTTTAATGTTATTAATGTTACTCATTTCATAAAGGGGGAGGTATATAATTTCATATCTCATAATTATAAGTCAGACATGAAACACCTGATCGTTATTTCTGAAAAGGTATATTCTGAGTACTAAAAAACTGGATGACTCTATTTTTAAATAGGTAGGTGCATATTTTCTTTTTTGTACCAGTAGTAAAAAATCATAGCATTTTTACACATAACAAAGCGCCACGAAAAGTCATTTTTGCACGACCCTTGCATAATAGGCACGTTCACTCCCTTAAATGAGGGAGTGAAGTGACTCTTTTGCTCCCTTGGTATAAAAAACATAGCCAACTCAATTTATGAATTTAATCGTTTATTTAATATTAATATTGACATTAATGTTAGTACCACCATTCGACAACTGGAAACGTCATGTTGACAATTTTTAAAAAAAGTTAGATTTCTTCAATTAAAATCGTTTGGGTCGTGCAAAAAATAGTATATACACCTCGGGAGTGAATGAATTTCTCCTCGGTGCTTTGTAGAGCCCTCGGGCTTCGCCCTCGGGCTACAAACTGCACCTCGGAAAAAAACATCATTTCACTCCCTAGGTGTATAATATACTATTCTCGACTTGGAACTAATAACAGGTAAATAATGAATCTATTATTGACCTAGGGAAATAATGAAAACAAATAAAGGGAATGCCGCAACCATGCAATCGCAGTAGTATGTATGTATGTCAAGTTGTCAACCGTCAAATTCATTGCAGTTTATTATTATTTAGATTTATACCACAAATCATACTCTAAAACTTATAAATGCTCGATCTCTAAGGTAAAATAACTAACACTATTTTAACAATAGCAAAATATGTATGACAGAAGTATAATTGGAAACAAATATCCTAACAGGTAACTATTATAGATGTAAAGATATTTTACTTTCTTTACATATAACTGTATTTTAAGGTTATGTAACAACATAATATGGAAACAATATAACACGTAACTATTACAGATGTAAAGAATTTTTTGTACCAGTAGTAAAATATCAGCATTTCTACACATAGAAAGCGCCACGAAAAGTCATTTCTCGACTTGGAACTAATAACAGGTAAATAATGAGTCTATTATTGACCTAGGGAAATAATGAAAACAAATAAAGGGAATGCCGCAACCATGCAATCGCAGTAGTATGTATGTATGTCAAGTTGTCAACCGTGAAATTCATTGCAGTTTATTTTTATTTAGATTTATACCACAAATCATACTCTAAAACTTATAAATGCTCGATCTCTAAGGTAAAATAACTAGCAGTATTTTAACAATAGCAAAATATGTATGACAGAAGTATAATTGGAAACAAATATCCTAACAGGTAACTATTATAGATGTAAAGATATTTTACTTTCTTCACATATAACTGTATTTTAAGGTTATGTAACAACATAATATGGAAACAATATAACACGTAACTATTACAGATGTAAAGAATTTTAATTTATTTATAAAAATTGATAGTGCAATTATGGCATGTCAAATTTATTGATGGTTCAATTCTGATTCAGAGCTGTAGGCACATTAATGACAGTATTGTTAATTGTGTTAATTCCATAAGTATTTTTGATATCTTCAGTTGAAATAGAGCCTGATTGTACTGCTGATGTTGATGGAATTTGGTTCATATCGAAAATTCCTGTATTTATTTCAGGTGTGTGTGTAAGTAGATGTAGGTAGACCTTGCAACATATATGCTATATTTTTTTTTATTTCTAGGGAATCTTCGATATAACTTTCAGTTACACTAGATTTCCAACCACCATGTACCATGTTGTTTTAACTGAAGAATATTACCACCATTGACAGCTAAAAGTGTAGCCTAGGTTCTACGGAAGGGCAATTTCTTTTGGCATCTGTCCTATTGTGTTATGTCCAATGTTTTATCTAGTACATTTACCATTACGTACACTAATAAAGAATTTTGCTATATCTGGAATTGGTCTAATTTTTAAATAGTTTTTAATTATTTTGATCCAAAGTGGCTCCATTATTACAAACTTTAGAGACGAACCATTTTTGCTATTGCAGATGTGAATAATAATTAAATCGGCTTTCATGATGACATCAGAAATTAATAAATTACACAGCTCATCACTTCGGCATGCACCAGCAACACCAATTACAAGAGCAGTTTACAGGGTTATAAATTGTCAATAATTTTGAAGTATTAATATATAAACAAACTACCTTAGTTGCAATGTAACATGTATCGGGTGCCTCAGTAAGGAATTTTATAATTTCCTCTAGTAAATACTAATGACTTTTTGGGCTTATAATTTTCATTTTATCTTTTTAAAAAGGCAACTAATTTAGAATATTTTGATATGTTAATATTCTCTGTTAAGCCAAGTGTAGCTTTCAATATTGAATAATGGGTCCATAATGTCGAGGCTTTTTAATAATAATAATAATAATAATAATAATAATATATTTATTCAGTGTAATAAAATCATTACATGAAAGGTCAAAATATACATATATACAGTAACAAACAAACAGATTAAAATTGTATATTGTTAAAATTATCATTTAAATATTCATTAATTGAATAAAAACTTTTCGTAAGTAGAAGTTTTAATATTTTACTTAAGAAAGTACTAGCATTCATTGTGTGCAGGTGCTTCACTTTGTTGTAAATCTTTGGCCCCCAGTAGTCCACATATCTTTGGGCAGTCTGCACACGGTGATAAGGGGTTCGCAGTTTGTCCCTGTTTCGTGTATTGTACTGGTGGGAGTCCCCATTTGCGGCAAACTCATCCTCATTAAAAATGACATACTTAATGCAGTTGTATATATATATAGATGGTAATGTGAGTATAGCCCCTTTTACAAAATATTTTCTGCAACTATCCCGATGTCCCAAACTGTACAACGCTCGAACAGCACTCTTCTGCATTTGAAATATTCTCTCTGCCGATGGTAAGCTGCCCCATACCAAGACTCCGTAGCTCATCTTAGAGTGGAAGTTGCAGTAGTAAGCCGTTGTTGCAGCTTCGTGAGTTGCAACACTTTTCATACGTCTTATTGTGTATGTTGCCTTTGCAAATTTATCAGCCAGACTGGAAACATGATCCTCCCAAGTAAGCCTACTATCCAGCGTCAGACCCAGATAGCATACGTTGCCGTTCGGAGGTTGGTTTTTTGCACAGAAAGTAAGTTGTTGTGTTTTCCCTTCATTTAGTTGTAGACCATTGCAAAGGAACCATTCCCTGGCTTTCTCCATAATGTCCTTCGCCTGTTCATTCAACTCTTCTTCATCTCTTGCAGTCACCAAAAAGGCAGTTTCATCCGCATATAAACAACATTCCATCGGTGCTAAGCATTGCGGCAGGTCATTGATATATAGTATAAACAGAAGGGGACCCAAGATTGAACCCTGTGGTACCCCATTCTTTGTTGATTTTAAAGATGATGTTTGTCCATTGAGTTCAACAACTTGCTCTCTATCCCTCAGATAGGACACTAAAAGATCATGTGGAGTGCCTCTAATACCATATTGTTGTAGTTTGTGTAACAGAACCTCATGATTGACTAAGTCGAAAGCTTTACTCAAATCACAGCAAGTCAACTGGATTTGCTTTTGCTCATCATATGCATTTACGATTGATTGTATAATGTTCATAATCCCTGTTGTTGTTGATCTCTTTCTTCTATATCCATGTTGACTAGCCGTGACGTAGCCGTTTTTATCTAGATATTTAGTTATTCTTCTTGCAATCACCTGTTCAAATATTTTCGATATTGTGGGTAATATCGCTATTGGACGATAGTTATTTGGATCATCTATATCCGCCTTTTTGTACACTGGAACTACTCGAGATTTTTTTAGTTGTTTCGGAAAGACTTCTTCATTTACGCACTTATTTAGTAGTTTGGTCAGAGGCGTTATGATTTCATTAGTAATTTGTTTTAAGAGATATGTTGAGGTGTCGTATATATCTCGCGTGTGTTTACTTTTAATAAACTGAATAACATTTTTGACTTCATTTTCGTCAATGGGTGAAAAATAAAACGAGTTGGTATTGTTTAAATTAAGATTTTTTACGTGTTTCATTGACTCGATGGTAGATGTAGAGCTGATAATTTGATTTCCAATTTGCACAAAGTGGTCATTCATATCATTTGCTGTTAGTTTGGTTTGAATGTGTGTTGTTCCATTTGTCTGACGAGTTTCATTTTTAATTACTGTCCATATTGCTTTCTGTTTATTTTCTGCGTTTTGTATATGCCTTTGATTAATTTTTTGCTTTTCTGTTCGCACCACATCCAAGTAATCTCTTTTATAGCTTCTGTATATCTGATAAAGATCATGATCCTTATTGACGCTCACCACAGTATTCAGGACATCTAAGATATTCCTCATTCCTTGTATTCGCTGATTACAAAATATTTCATTGTTTTGAAATTTCAGTGTGTTAAATCTTTTTTTTTCTGGGGAAAACTTAAGTTAAAATAATACAGGAAGGTATTATGAAATTTTTCAAAAGCTTCATCTGCCGCAAATCGATCCCAATCACACCAAGAGTGCGAGGCTAGCTTTTCTCTGAATAAACATATTGTGTCGTTATCTATTTGTCTGGTTCTCATCCCATGAATCTTTGTTTCATGTGTAATAGGAAGAATTTTTGTTCTAGCAATCTGTGTTAGATGATCTGAGAGATGCAAGTTCATTGTTTGTGTCGTCATTATAATCTGTTGCTCATGATTTGTAAAAATATTATCTATACATGATGAGGTGGAATTTGTTACTCTCGACGGTTCATTAAACAGATATTTTAGATTATATGTTCTCAATAAATCTGCGAGTTGTTCCTTTTCTTTCGTGGTTTTTGTGAAATTTATGTTGAAGTCACCTGCTAATATGATTGTTTTGGTAACTGTTCCATTTGTTACGCACATCATTGCTTCATTCAATTTTTTAATAAATATATCAATATTTCCCAAAGGAGACCTATAGATACATATGATAATAAGATCATTTTTGATTATTTCTATTGCACACATTTCTATGTGAGTTTCTTCTGAGAGTGATTTAATGTGTGAAATTTCTGTGAATTTTAAATTTTCTTTTAACAAAATGAGTGTACCGCCATGTTTAGCTTGCATTCTGCAGAAAGCAGCTGTTACATTGAAATTTTCAATCGTACAGGTATGAATATTACTTGGAGTCAGCCAATGCTCTGTGACACATAAGCATTTAATATTATGTTGTGTGTTTAATGGAAGTACGTTTTGAGAAGTTACTACTGTATTTTTGGAATTACACGATTTTTTAAATTCTGTATATGTTTTTATGTATAAGTGTTTAGATATATGCGGAAGCAAGTTCTCAACTGCCTGTTCTGCAATCTCGCGCATTGCAGGTGGTGTAATCTAAACTCTTCAGATATTATAAATGGAATGAAAAATAATCTAATAAATACCTACTTGACTTTTACTTTCAGCATTAATGTCAAAACTTATTTGTCAACATCAAAATATAGCCTACTTATTTGTTTATATGAAGTTTTACTAGCTAATACGGCAGGCCTTGAAGGCCCGCTATCGCCTCTTATTCCGCTTACAGTTGAGGTACCGCTCCCCCTTATTCTTCTAAATTTATTGCGGATTTTGTCTTTATTGCGTTTCAGTTTTTGAAACACCATATAATTCCGATATATAGCGAATAACTAAATATAATTGTGTTTTAGATGTTCAATATTGCTTAGTTGTTTTTATACACCCCTGTATATAGTTTACAACTATGCAATATTTTATTCAGAATTCTTATCGGATGAAATGATTAATAATAGATTTAGTGATAATAGCAGTTTTTAAATTGAAAATGTTTAACGGCTGTCCATGAAATAAGATGTATTTTATCGTTTAAAGTTATATTGACATTTTTCACATACTTTTCCTGTGCCTCACAGACGGTAGTTTTCACTCTATTTATAATTTTTCTACTATTATTGGTTTTGTGCCTTGACTTGCCGATGATTTATTTCACGTTTGCCTAATTTATCTGTAGTTTGAATTTTGTTTGTGGGTATAAAATTAGAATAATCTCGAAATCTGTTTTTTTTGCATCAGTTGGAAAATGTGGTTTGATAGTTTTTGTTAATAGTGTTTCAGTCTATATACATATGTCGATTCCACTGGTCTTTTTGGTTTAAATGAAAATTCATTAGAATTTTAAAAAAACATTTTATTTTATACAAACTTGTAGATAGCTTTATTAGAATTATGTTTTGTTGACGCGAATGTATACTTTTAAATAATTCATTTAATCATTGTTCTATAACAAATAATATTTACTTCATTGGCATTTTTTATACTGATTTCCATTCCTATACTCTTATAATTTGCAGTGTTTCTTTGTATTACAACTGTCAGTTATGTATGATGCTTAATAATGTTGGTAAAGCCTTGTTCACACTGTACATAATTATTTTCTTTTGCATTGTACACCTACAATTTAAGGAATATATAGATATAATATATGTATGTATTATGGTAATATTGATTACTTATTGTTATATTCGAAAATACTGTAAAACATCCTTTTAGAATTGCTATTTTGAATTATTCTAATTGACGATGTCGCGGGAAGTTCATTTTCATCAATGATAATTAAACAATCTTTTTTGAATACGTATGATATTACTTCTCAATTTGCCTGGCACAGTAACAACATGATTAAGTGCTTGTTTAATCTGGTAGGAATATATTTTAGTTTCTTTTTTCTATTAACAATATCTTATAATATTTTGAAGTATTTTTACAACTGAATTCATGGACGAAATGACTCCAGTCATGTAACGATAATTGCTAAAAATAAGTAGAAAGTATTTATAAACAAATAAGGAATCAAATTTATAAATTTCTTACCTATACACTATTATCATTGGGCCTATTATTATATATTGCAATATTTATTGTGTTGCATGTTTGTGAGCTATAGCTTCAATCTTTTCGAGCTTGAATTCGCCTTTTGCGCGTCCGCTTACAGCTTTTTACAGTTTCCTGTAAAACGCGATCACTCTCGTGGTGGTTTTTAGAATGTAAGATTTTATAGACTTGTGGCACACTCTGTATATACATATATTTTGTAAAGCCAATTGTATATTTCATTTAGAATTCTTCTAGAATTTTTTTTTACACAAACTGTT
Organism: Amphimallon solstitiale; assembly: GCA_963170755.1. Lineage (NCBI taxonomy): Eukaryota > Metazoa > Arthropoda > Insecta > Coleoptera > Scarabaeidae > Amphimallon > Amphimallon solstitiale. Next base: position 141,210,417 of record OY720676.1, on the reverse strand, counting down.
ACACAATGAAGAGCGAGAAAGATAATTTAATGTTAAACATAAGAATGATGTTAAAGTATCCGAAGAACCAATATGCTCAATAAGTGCATCATTTTCATTGAAACAATCGGGATAATACGCTATTGAAATAACAGTGGAAAAATTTAGTATATTAACAAAAAGTATGTCAATTGCTCAGAAACAATTTAAGATAGGCATGCACAATATTAATAAAAAAGAACGTAATAAGCAGTCTGACACTGATATATTTTCACCCAAATTATTTGAAGTGGAACAGCGCTTTCATTATGAAATTTTGGTCAGCATAATTGAAATATTCGTCTGTCACATACTCAAAATTAGTTCGCACGTCATTTAAAAATGAAGGACTTGTATTGAAGAACATTTTAAAATTTCAATGAATTACATATATACTACTCGCCCGCTATCGCGGGCTCGTCATCTTAATTGACATGCTCAAATATACGTAGTATCTCCATAGTGTTTAACATGTTTACAACAAATTTTGTTTGGTAAATGGGCGTCGCTTTCAAACATTCTTATAGAATGCTAATGAATGCTGATGAACTTCAAATATATAGCTCGCAAACATATGTATGTGAATGGGTAAAGTAAATTTAATTTATAAAGTATATTACTTTCTTACTACCTTTTCGAAGTCCACTATCGTTAATAAAAGAGCAGAGTATATTTTATTTAAAATTATTCTCGATCTGTTTTTGACACAAATCGGTACACACTCAAGAGCGAGAAAGGTAATTTAAAGTTAATCATAAGCAATGTTAAAGTATCCAAAGACAGAATGAGCTCAAAAAGTGAGACCCTTTTGAAATCCACTATCATTAATAAAGGGGCACAAAATAATAATAAAAGTAAAAAACCCAAGTTTTAAATTTAAGCCCTTTTCAAGCGCCTTTCCTGTAAACAGCGCTTTCTAGAATGTCCATTTTTATAAATATTTGAAACACCCCTGTATATACATTTATTATGTTAAGCCAATAGTATATCTTATTTAAAATTCTTCTCGAACTGTTTTTAACACAAACCGGTACACACTCAAGACCGAGAAAGGTAATTTAATGTTAAACATAAGTCGTGTTAAAGTATGCAAAGACACAATGAGATCAAAACGCACAACATTCTTATTAAGACAGTGTACAATACTATTTTGATGTAAAGTGTGACCTCTTTGAAATCCACTATCGTTAATAAAGGACCACAAAATTAAAATAAAAGTAAAAACCCCAAGTTTTAAATTGAAGTGCCTTTCATTTTATTTAAAATTTTTCTCGAATTGTTTCTTACACAAACCGGTACACACTCAAGAGCGAGAAAGGTAATTTAATGTTAAACATAAGTCATGTTAAAATATCCAAAGGAACAATGAGCTCTCAAAAAGCGTAACATTTTCATTAAGACAGTTTACAATACTATTTTGATGTGAACGTATAAGAGCCTGTCAATCTTTTCGAAGTCTACTCTCGTTAAGAAAAAAGCACAAAATAATAATAAAAGTAAAAAGCCCAAGTTTTAAATTTAAGCCCTATTAAAGCGCCTTTCCTGTAAAAAAACGCTTTTTAGAATGTCCAGTTTTATAAACTTTTAAAGCATCCCGGTATATACATATATTTTGTGAAGCCAATAGTTTATTGTATTTAAAATTTTTCTCGAATTGTTTTTTACACAAACCGGTACACACTCAAGAGCGAGAAAGGTAATTTAATGTTAAACATAAGTCGTGTTAAAGTATGTAAAGGCACAATGAGATCAAGAAGCGCAACATTTTTATTAAGACAGTGTACAATACTATTTTGATGCGAAAGTGTGAAAGCCTGTCAACCTTTTCAAAATCTACTATCGTTAATAAAGGAGCACGAAATAATAATAAAAGTAAAAAGCCCAAGTTTTAAATTGAAGCCCCATTGAAGCGCCTTTCCTGTAAAAAGCGTTCACTGGCATGACGTTTTTAGAATGTCCACTTTTATAAACTTTTAAAGCACCCCTACATACATTTTGTTAAGCCGATAGTATATTTTATTTGAAATTCTACTCGAACTGTTTTTTTACACAAACCGGTTCACACTCAAGAGCGAGAAACGTAATTTAATGTTAAACAAAAGTCATGTTAAAGTATCGAAAGAAACAATGAGCTCAGTGAGCGCAACATTTTCATTGGGACAGTGTACAATACGATTCTGATGTTTTCGAATCTACTATTGATAAGAAAAAATTAAGTATTAAATTTAAACCCTGTTCAATCACGTTTCGAAGAATCACAGAATTGAAGATGTAATAAGCCGTATCTAAAATTTCACATTCATACGTCAATTTGCAAAGAACTCTTCCGCCAATTTGTTTTTTTTTGACAGTTTGGCTTTGGAATCGTGATCGGCGACCTAAGACACCCCCGTATCTAAAATTTCGCATTCATACGTCAATTTCCAAAAAAATCTTCCGCCATTTTGTTCTTTTTTGACATTTTGACTTTGGAATCGTGATCGGCGACCCTCAAAACCCCCGTATCTAAAATTTCACACTCATACGTCAATTTTCAAAAACATCTTCCGCCATTTTGTTTTTTTTTGACATTTTGACTTTGGAATCGTGATCGGCGACCCCCAAAACCCCCGTATTTAAAATTTCATATTCATACGTCAACTTTCAAGAAAATCTCCCGCCATTTTGTTTTTTTTTTGACATTTTGAGTTTGGAATCGTGATCGGCGACCCCCAAAACCCCGTATCTAAAATTTCACATTCATACGTCAACTTTCAAAAAAATCTTCCGCCGTTTTGTTTTTTTTGACATTTTGACTTTGGAATCGTGATCGGCAACCCCCAAAACCCCCGTATCTAAAATTTTACATTTATGACTCAATTTTCAAAAAATCTTCCGCCATTTTGTTTTTTTTTTGACATTTTGAGTTTGGAATCGTGATCGGCGACCCCAAAAACCCCCCGTATCTAAAATTTCACACTCAAACGTCAATTTTCAAAAAAATCTTTCGCCATTTTGCTTTTTTTGACATTTTGACTTTGGGATTGTGATCAGCGACCCCCAAAACCCCCGTACCTAAAATTTTACATTCATACGTCAATTTTCAAAAAATCTTCCGCCATTTTGTTTTTTTTTTGACATTTTGGCTTTGGAATCGTGATCGGCGACCCCCAAAACCCCCGTACCTAAAATTTTACATTCATACGTCAATTTTCAAAAAATCTTCCGCTATTTTGTTTTTTTTGACATTTTGACTTTGGAATCGTGATCGGCGTCCCCCAAAACCCCCTTATCTAAAATTTTACATTCATATGTCAATTTTCAAAAAATTCTTCCACGTTTTTGTTTTTTTATGACATTTTGATTTTGGATTTGTGATCGGCGACCTAACACACCTATGTATCTAAAATTTCACTCATACGTCAATTTCCAAAAAATCTTTCGCCATTTTGTTTTTTTTTGACATTTTGACTTTGGAATCGTGATCGGCGACCCTCAAAACCCCCGTATCTAAAATTTCACACTCATACGTCAATTTTCAAAAACATCTTCCGCCATTTTGTTTTTTTTTGACATTTTGACTTTGGAATCGTGATCGGCGACCCCCAAAACCCCCGTATCTAAAAATTTACATTCATGACTCAATTTTCAAGAAATCTTCCGCCATTTTTTTTGTTGACATTTTCGCTTTGGAATCGTGATCGGCAACCCCCAAAACCCCCGTATCTGAAATTTCACATTCATACGTCAATTTTCAGAAAAATCTTCCGTCATTTTGTTTTTTTTGACATTTTGACTTTGGAATCGTGATCGGCGACCCCCCAAAACCCCCGTATCTAAAAATGTACATTCATGACTCAATTTTCAAAAAATCTTCCGCCATTTTTTTTTTGACATTTTGGCTTTGGAATCGTGATCGGCGACCCCCAAAACCCCCGTATCTGAAATTTCACATTCATACGTCAATTTTAAAAAAAATCTTCCGTCATTTTGTTTTTTTGACATTTCGACTTTGGAATCGTGATCGGCGACCCCCAAAACCCCCTTATCTAAAATTTTACACTCATATGTCAATTTTCAAAAAATTCTTCCACGATTTTGTTTTTTTATGACATTTTGATTTTGGATTTGTGATCGGCGACCTAACACACCCCTGTATCTAAAATTTCACACTCATACGTCAATTTCCAAAAAAATCTTTCGCCATTTTGTTTTTTTTGACATTTTGACTTTGGAATCGTGATCGGCGACCCTCAAAACCCCCGTATCTAAAATTTCACACTCATACGTCAATTTTCAAAAAAATCTTTCGCCGTTTTGCTTTTTTTTGACATTTTGACTTTGGAATCGTGATCGGCGACCCCCAAAACCCCCGCATCTAAAATTTTACGTCAATTTTCAAAAAATCTTTCGCCATTTTGTTTTTTTTGACATTTTGCTTTGAAATCGTGATCGGCGACCCCCAAAACCCCCGTATCTAAAATTTTACATTCATACATCAATTTTCAAAAAAATCTTTCGCTGTTTTGCTTTTTCTGACATTTTGACTTTGGAATCGTGATCGGCGACCCCCAAAACCCCTGTATCTAAAATTTTACATTAATACGTCAATTTTCTAAAAAAATCTTTCGCCATTTTGTTTTTTTTGACATTCTGACTTTGAAATCGTGATCGGCGACCCCCAAAACCCCCGTATCTAAAATTTTACATTCATACATCAATTTTCAAAAAAATCTTTCGCTGTTTTGCTTTTTCTGACATTTTGACTTTGGAATCGTGATCGGCGACCCCCAAAACCCCTGTATCTAAAATTTTACATTAATACGTCAATTTTCTAAAAAAATCTTTCGCCATTTTGCTTTTTTTGACATTCTGACTTTGGAATCGTGATCGGCGACCCCCAAAACCCCCGTATCTAAAATTTTACATTCATACGTCAATTTTCAAAAAATCTTCCGTCATTTTGTTTTTTTTGACATTTTGACTTTGCAATCGTGATCGGCGACCCCCAAAACCCCCGTATTTGAAATTTCACATTCATGACTCAATTTTCAAAAAAATCTTCCGCCCTTTTGTTTTTCAGTTTGGCTTTGGAATGATCGGCGACCCCCAAAACCCCCGTATCTAAAATTTCACATTCACACGTCAATTTTCAAAAAAATCTTTCGCCGTTTTGCTTTTTTTGACATTTTGACTTTGGAATCGTGATCGGCGACCCCCAAAACCCCCGTATCTAAAATTTTACATTAATACGTCAATTTTCTAAAAAATCTTTCGCCATTTTGTTTTTTTTGACATTTTGACTTTGGAATCGTGATCGGCGACCCCCAAAACCCCTGTATCTAAAATTTTACATTCATATATCAATTTTCAAAAAAATCTTCCACCATTTTGCTTTTTTTGACATTTTGACTTTGGAATCGTGATCGGCGACCCCCAAAACCCCCGTATCTAAAATTTTACATTATACGTCAATTTTCTAAAAAATCTTTCGCTATTTTGTTTTTTTTGACATTTTGACTATGGAATCGTGATCGGCAACCCCCCAAAACCCCCGTATCTAAAATTTTACATTCATACGTAAATATTCAAAAAAATCTTCCGCCATTTTGTTTTTTTGACATTTTGACTTTGAAATCGTGATCGGCGACCCTTAAAACCCCCGTATCTAAAATTTCACACTCATACGTCAATTTTCAAAAACATCTTCCGCCATTTTGTTTTTTTTTGACATTTTGACTTTGGAATCGTGATCGGCGACCCCCAAAACCCCCGTATCTAAAGATTTACATTCATGACTCAATTTTCAAAAAATCTTCCGCCATTTTTTTTTTGACATTTTGGCTTTGGAATCGTGATCGGCGACCCCCAAAACCCCCGTATCTGAAATTTCACATTCATACGTCAATTTTCAAAATAATCTTCCGTCATTTTGTTTTTTTTGACATTTCGACTTTGGAATCGCGATCGGCGACCCCCAAAACCCCCTTATCTAAAATTATACATTCATATGTCAATTTTCAAAAAATTCTTCCACGATTTTGTTTTTTTATGACATTTTGATTTTGGATTTGTGATCGGCGACCTAACACACCCCTGTATCTAAAATTTCACACTCATACGTCAATTTCCAAAAAAATCTTTCGCCATTTTGTTTTTTTTGACATTTTGACTTTGGAATCGTGATCGGCGACCCTCAAAACCCCCGTATCTAAAATTTCACACTCATACGTCAATTTTCAAAAAAATCTTTCGCCGTTTTGCTTTTTTTGACATTTTGACTTTGGAATCGTGATCGGCGACCCCCAAAACCCCCGTATCTAAAATTTTACGTCAATTTTCAAAAAATCTTTCGTTATTTTGTTTTTTTTGACATTTTGCTTTGAAATCGTGATCGGCGACCCCCAAAACACCCGTATCTAAAATTTTACATTCATACATCAATTTTCAAAAAATTCTTCCACGATTTTGTTTTTTTCGACATTTTGACTTTGGAATCGTGATCGGCGACCCCCAAAACCCCCTTATCTAAAATTTTACATTCATATGTCAATTTTCAAAAAATTCTTCCACGATTTTGTTTTTTTATGACATTTTGATTTTGGATTTGTGATCGGCGACCTAACACACCCCTGTATCTAAAATTTCACTCACGTCAATTTTCAAAAAAATCTTTCGCCATTTTCTTTTTTTTGACATTTTGACTTTGGAATCGTGATCGGCGACCCCCAAAACCCCCGTATCTAAAATTTTACATTCATACGTCAATTTTCAAAAAATCTTCCGTCATTTTGTTTTTTTGACATTTTGACTTTGGAATCGTGATCGGCGACCCCCAAAACCCCCGTATCTAAAATTTTACATTCATACGTCAATTTTCAAAAAATCTTCCGCCATTTTTTTTTTACATTTTGACTTTGGAATCGTTATCGGCGACCCCCAAAACCCCCGTATATAAAATTTTACATTCATACGTCAATTTTCAAAAAATTCTTCCGCCATTTTGTTTTTTTATGACATTTTGACTTTGGAATCGTGATCGGCGACCCCCAAAACCCCCGTATCTAAAATTTCACATTGACACGTTAATTTTCAAAAAAATCTTCCGCCTTTTTGTTTTTTTTTGACATTTTGACTTTGGAATTGTGATCGGCGCCCCCAAAACCCCCATATCTAAAATTTTACATTCATACGTCAATTTTCAAAAAATATTCCGCCATTTTGTTTTTTTTTACATTTTCACTTTGGAATCGTGATCGGCGACCCCCAAAACCCCCGTATCTAAAATTTTATATTCATACGTCAATTTTCAAAAAAATCATCCGCCATTTTGTTTTTTTATGACATTCTGATTTTGGATTTGTGATCGGCGACTTAAGACACCCTCGTATCTAAAATTTCACATTTATACGTCAATTTTCAAAAAATCCTTCGGCCATTTTTTTTTTTTTTTGACATTTCGACTTTGGATACGTGACCAATGATACCACAAAGACTCCCAAGTGCCGAATTTTACTTTAATCAGAAGAGAGAAATTAATTTCAGATAGCTCCGCCCACTCTGCATGTATGCCTAATCGTTGTCATAAGGGCACATAAATGTTAAAAGCTATCTTTTTCCCCATTAAGGCGTACGCGTTCTGGAATTAAAGTATTTTAATAATGCAAATATATAATCATTAAAAGAACAATAATCAACCTGTATATCTATAAAAATGTTAAGTCAAGCGGATGTATTATGTCGAGATTGAGATGCCGATAATTGATAATTTAGTTTTACATATATTTTGTTTAATTTGTGTACAACAACCTAATAATTTGTCAAATTTGTGTGCATTTTAGCTTCAAATAAATTGTTTGTCAAACATTTTGTACAATTGGTGTGCGCGCAGCCGAAATTATCATCCCGGTTCGTTTGAGTCGACGACGGCGCGCGGCGCCGAGTATTATATGTGTACTACACGTTCATGAACGGTATGCTATTACGGATCCACACGGTTCAAATGAGCCGGTTCCGTGACCCGGCTCACAATGAGGAGCTGAACCGAGTCAAAGAAATGAGCCGTTTTGCCCACCTCTATGTCAGTTATCTTCATAACCTATAAAATAATTATATTTTGACGTTTGTTATAATTATCATCAATTTTATTCAATTAAAAAATTGTCAAAATTTAATAACATAAATCTAACGTACCGGAAATTACACTTTTTTAAAGCATTTATATAATAGAAAAACTTAGTACAATATTTAAAAATTGTGACTTTCGATGTCAGTTTGTATGTTGATAATTTTTTTCAAAATTCAAATTCTGTTATGATTTCTCGTCGCAAAGGAAGCAATTATAGAAAGGAATCATTATATTGAATTAAGTATGGGCAAGTATAGGTACGATGTATTTATACTACTCATTATTATTTTTGATGATGTTTTTATAGTCATTACGTTGAATATAGTTTGTAAATTTATGAATGTTTTTGTGTTAATTTTTATGATAAAGAACGTTTAAATTTCAATAAAGAGAAGTTAGAATTATGTGAACAATTTCGCAACTCTCGTGTTTGCAGAAAGCAACCATTGTTAGATATAGTGATGTATGGAGCTCTTCGAGGTTGATTCGCCTCTTCGCTTGTACTTATATCTTTTTAATATTATATCTAAGGCTGTAAGGGCATCTCATTGGTAATGCGATTAATGCTGGTCGCATGCTGTTTTAATGAATGTTAAATGTTAATAATCATTTCCCCTATAAAAATGTTAGTTAAAATTCATAAGGCAGATTTCATTAAAAAACAACTAAATACGGTATAACTATTTTCGGTACGCTATTTCTGAAAATAAAGGAGCTAATTAGAATTTAGATCCGTATAATATTTGTCCCTGTGAACAGTTGATTTCACTGCTACAGCTCACTGGTTTGACGTAATGTCAGATTATGTGTATGCGTTAAAAAATCGTATGGCATATCGGCAACAACTCTAACCATAATACATAAAATTGTCGGAGTACCTATGTCATTCATAATGTTAATTTAATTTTTATGATACCGCATACGCTTCTTCTTTTTAGTTGGTTAGGTTGTACCTATTCACTATTACCTATACTATTTACGGTATTTTAATTTCTATATGAATGAATGACAGTGGAGGATAATTATGTAGTTAACTTTGCTATTGTAATGAATGAAGATTAAATTTAAAGAAATATCTCTAGAAATGGATTATACATTATGGTGGCAAATGAATTTATTTATTAAGACTTTGCCCACAAAGCGAACAATATTCCTATATAATTTAATGAACGCTGATATTTAAAATTTTTTTATTGACATTCAGGTTTTGTATCAGTTGTGTACATCTAGTCCATGGTGAACGTCGACAGATCAAAAAAAAAAATTAATTGAATGTTGTTTCACGTTATTAGTTCTATAAAATTGGTGCTACGCTTTGTGTCAAGTTTACGATTGAAATAGTGTATAATTCAAATTTTCTGACAGACTGTCATCGTAACGATATTTCGATGACACATACCTATGACAATGAAAAGTCAGACAGCTGACATGATGATGTTTAACCAAAATTGTCGTTCCACCTGTCATCGTGACAATAGTTCGTTGAACTGTATTTGTTCACACATAAACTTGTGAGAACGAAATGTCAGGCTAACTTAATAAAACATGTTTTAAACTTACAGGTCATTGAGAGAATTAATTAATTTTCATATTACGCTTTAGTAATATACTTTCTAAAACGCAATCGAAAATCTTGCTAGCTCCTATACGGTTGATGCTAGACAGTGTCGTACCATTTAACCAAAAATGTACTTCTGATTAGTTGGTGCCAACCAGCAGTCGCACACTTTAAATACTTGCTTTTATAACTGAATTGGTAAACGAAATGACACACATGCTTATGGGAATCTTATTTGATGTATTTATTTTATTTCGAAGTGCTTCGGACACATCTGCCAAATAAAGAAAAGTCGCCCTATTATTTGTACGTAGAGAGATCGATGAGAAATGTTATTAAATGATCCCATTCGTAAAATGGCTTAAATTTATATAATTATAACTTGAACACTGATACATTTCCAACATTCTGTTGACATTTAGGTTTTGTATAATTCGTGTGCATCTAACGTAATTTGACAGGCCCAAATGGCAAAACTCAGACGGTTCTTCTTTATTTAAGCTTGCTTCAAGTTCTTCGTTGTATGAAATTTACATTTTGATGACATATATAATGAATAGAGTGTCATTGTATTTATTAATATATCTTCATAAAAGATAGCAAAATCGTTATATTTATTACTGTACTTACGTGCGACAATACACTTTAAGTTTATTTTATCATATCCGTCGGCATTTTGTTCGTATATTCATATAGAAAGGAAATAGTAACGATTGATAATAATAACACTACTACGTATCTGAAAGGTACCACGTTTCAATTAAAAATACACTTCTTCTTTCCAACCCTCTTTCCGCACTCTAAACCTCGACGGCCTGAAATTTCTTCGTCAATGTGAAACTTTTACAATTCTTTCGCGCGTGCCTGTCATACCTGACATTTTTACGATTTTGATCGGTTGTCACGTGAATCGTCATGACGTAAGCCATTTTGCTGTTAAAACACCGTATGCACGCTCCTCTTTAAAAGCCCATATCTCTGCACACGCTCCACTTAGAAGGAAAAACTCTCCGTCGAGGAACAATTCAAGGTCGTCGGTAACTTCACCCCAAATGGTAGCTTTCAATTTCGCGTATCCAGAGACGAGTTCTGCGCCCCGCGTACCCAATTTTCGTCGATTTTGACCGGGTTTGGTTGCCATTGACTACTCGGCTTTTATTATATATAACTAGCTATAACGTCCGCTTACAGCGGGTCCGTCCGCTTACAGCTGATCGTCCGCTTACAGCGGGTCCGTCCGCTTACAGCGGGTTCGTCAATTTCTTTTAGTTTGAATCGCCTTTGTCGCGTCCGCTTACAGCTTTTTCATAGTTTCGTGTAAAAAGCAATCACTGTCATGACGCCTTTTAGAATGTCTGATTTTATTAACTTTTGACGCATCCCTGTATATACATATATTACGTGAAGCCAATAGTATATTTTATTTAAAATTCTCCTCGATTGGTTTTTTACACAAAGCGGTACACACTCAAGAGCGAGAAAGGTAAATTAATGTTTAACATGTCATCTTAAGGTATCCAAAAGCACAATGACATCAAAAAGTCCAACATGTTGATTAAGACAGTTTACAATACTACTTTGATGTGAAAGTGTAAAAGCCTGTTAACCTTTTCAAAATCAACTATCGTTAATAAAGGAGCACGAAATAATAATAAAAGGAAAAGGCCCAAGTTTTAAAGTGAAGCCCTATTGAAGCGCCTTTCCTGTAAAAAGCGATCACTGGCATGACGCTTTTTAGAATGTCCACTTTTATAAACTTTTGAAACATCCCTGTACATACATAAATTTTGTGAAGCCAATGGTATATTAAAAACTATTTTGACACAAACTGGTACCCACTCAAGAGCGAGAAAGGTAATTTATTGTTAAACATGTGATGTTAAAGTATCGAAAGAAACAATGAGCTCAAAGAGCGCAACATTTTCATTGAGACAGTGTACAATACCATTCTGATGTTTTCGAATCTACTGTCGTTAAGAAAAAATGAAGTATTAAATTTAAGCCCTGTTCAATCACGTTTCGAAGAATCGCCAAATTGAAGACGTAATAAACGACTAGAAGCACCCCCGTATCCAGAATTTCACATTCATCAATTTTCAAAAAACTCTTGCGCCATTTTGTTTTATTTGACATTTTGACTTTGGATTTATAATCGGCGTCCGCACACACCCCCGTATCTAAAATTTCACATTCATACGTCAATTTTCAAAAAACCCGTCTGCCATTTTGTTCTTTGACATTTTGACTTTGGATTTGTAATCGGCGTCCGCACACACCCCCGTATCTAAAATTTTACATTCATACGTCAATTTTCAACAATTCTGCCGCCATTTTGTTTTTTTTGACATTTTGACTATTGATTGGTGATCGGCGTCCGCAGACACCCCCGTATCTAAAATTTCGCATTTATACGTCAATTTTCAAAACACTTTTCCGCCATTTTCTATTTTTTGACATTTTGACTATGGATTGGTGATCGGCGTCCGCAGACACCCCCGCATCTAAAATTTCGCATTTATACGTCAATTTTCAAAAAACTTTTCCGACATTTTGTTGTTTTTGACATTTTGACTTTGGATTTGTAATCGGCGTCCGCACACACCCTCGTATCTAAAATTTCACATTCATACGACAATTTTCAAAAAATTCCTCCGCCGTTTTGTTTTTTTGACATTTTGACTTTGGATTTGTGATCGGCGTCCGCACATATCCCCGTATCTAAAATTTCACATTCATGCGTCCATTTTCAAAAAACCCGTCCGCCATTTTCTTTTTTTGACATTTTGACTATGGATTGGTGATGGGCGACCTAAGACACCCCCGCATCTAAAATTTCACATTCATACGTCAGTTTTCAAAAAACTGGTCCGCCATTTTGATTTTTTTGACATTTTGACTTTGGAATCATGATCGACGACCCCCAAAACCCCCGTATCTAAAATTTCACATTCATACGTCAATTTTCAAAAAACTCGTCCGCCATTTTGTTTTTTTTTTGACATTTTGACTTTGGATTCATGATCGGCGACCTAAGATACCCCTGTATCTAAAATTTCACATTCATACGTCAATTTTCAAAAAACTTCCGCCATTTTGTTTTTTTTGACATTTTGACTTTCGATTCGTGATCGGCGACCTAAGACACCCCCGTACCTAAAATTTCACATTCATACGTCAATTTTCAAAAAACTTCCGCCATTTTGTTTTTTTTTGACCTTTTGACTTTCGATTTGTGATCGGCGATCTAAGACACCCCGTACCTAAAATTTCACATTCATACGTCAATTTTCAAAAAACTTCCGCCATTTTGTTTTTTTTTGACATTTTGACTTTGGATTCGTGATCGGCGACCTAAGACACCCCCGTATCTAAAATTTCACATTCATACGTCAATTTTCAAAAAACTTCGGCCATTTTGTTTTTTTTTTGACATTTTGACTTTCGATTCGTGATCGGCGACCTAAGACACCCCCGTATCTAAAATTTCACATTCATACGTCAGTTTTCAAAAAACTCTTCCGCCATATTAGATGCACCATTTTTTTTTTGAAATTTTGACATTGGGCTTGAGATCACCGACACCAAGAGCCCCCGAGTACCGAGTTTTACCTTAATCAGAAGAAAAAGTTGATTTGGCTCCACCCACTGCGCAGTGCGTAATTATTTAAATAATTATTTCGTAGGGGCACATAAATGTTAAAAGCATTATTTTTTCCCTTAAGAAAACGGCATACCCGTTTTAGAATTATTGTATTTTAAATGGAATTTATAAAAATTATAAGAAAAAATCATGCTGTATATGTGAATGATTATTTCATCGACCGGGAAAATTATGTCGAGAAGTCCGGCGTCTTCTCTTATAAATTGCCGGTAAAATACACGAAATAAATACACAATATCGCATTCGAAAAAAAAATGTTTTGCCCCGGCCTGGGTTCGAACCCGACCCGGCAAAGTCATTGTATTAAGAAGCCGTCAATCTTGCCATTGGGCTATCGACCTAATGTAAATAGTTTGTTCAACTGCCATATTTATATGTAGGCTTGACTCTATGTTGAAATCTGCAATTTTTTTTTAAATCTCAGAGAAAATAGACCTGTAATCTTTAAAAGGCTATAAAAAACGTTTTAATTGTGTCCAGATAATTAATTTAGTGCCTTGTCCGTGTCCTAAAACTAAATATATTATGTGTGTTTATATGCCATGAACCTATTCTGACGTTAATAATTACATTAAGGAAACTGGGCATACGCGTTCTGGAATTATCGTATTTTAAAATTCAAATTTATAGTAATTAAAAGATATCAGCCTGTATGTAAAAATGTTAAGTCAAGCTACCGATATATAATATATTCACGGAAAGTGCACATGAATGTATGTGAGTGTACATTACATGTTATGAGCATTGCACTTGATTTATTGTGTACATGTATTTCTGGCGTATTTCGGCCATTTTTCTACGATGTCCGTCTGCATGAGGAATTTAAATCACTCGTCCTATCGATATCGTATGTCGATGAAGTTGGAATAGGAATGCGATCGGTTCAAGAATGTCTGACTTTTCGATTATGTACCTTGTTGGGCCGTCAAAACCTTCAAAATTCGGAATATAAGGCTTAAAAGTCAAACATGCAAAATTTTTCGTTGGAGCTGTCAGATTAGCGAAATGTCTCTTTTTGATGACCACTACTGCATTTTTAAGTACGTAAGCCATTTTTATGTTACAAAATATTTGCGGGCTCCTCTTGAGAGCCTCGATTCTCGGGAACCCGTCCGCCAGGAGGGCCGAAAAATAGCCTACTTGAAAAAGGAAGGTGCGTTCTAAGCTTAACCGACGCGCACGACACCCTCTATTCCCTCTCAAAGGTGACAAAGCGCGCCCCGTGCAACCAATTTTCGTCGATTTTGACGGTTCGGGCGGTAACCATGGTGATTCGGTTAAGCCGTCTTTTCCCAAGAAATTAACACGAAACGGCCGTCGGCTAATATTAAGGAGAACTAGCTATAACGTCCGCTTACAGCGGGTCCGTCCGCTTACAGCTGATCGTCCGCTTACAGCGGGTTCGTCAATTTCTTTTAGTTTGAATCGCCTTTTTCGCGTCCGCTTACAGCTTTTTCATAGTTTCGTGTAAAAAGCAATCACTGTCATGACGCCTTTTAGAATGTCTGATTTTATTAACTTTTGACGCATCCCTGTATATACATATATTACGTGAAGCCAATAGTATATTTTATTTAAAATTCTCCTCGATTGGTTTTTTACACAAAGCGGTACACACTCAAGAGCGAGAAAGGTAAATTAATGTTTAACATGTCATGTTAAGGTATCCAAAAGCACAATGACATCAAAAAATCTAACATGTTGATTAAGACAGTTTACAATACTACTTTGATGTGAAAGTGTAAAAGCCTGTTAACCTTTTCAAAATCAACTATCGTTAATAAAGGAGCACGAAATAATAATAAAAGGAAAAGGCCCAAGTTTTAAAGTGAAGCCCTATTGAAGCGCCTTTCCTGTAAAAAGCGATCACTGGCATGACGCTTTTTAGAATGTCCACTTTTATAAACTTTTGAAACACCCCTGTACATACATAAATTTTGTGAAGCCAATAGTATATTAAAAACTATTTTGACACAAACTGGTACCCACTCAAGAGCGAGAAAGGTAATTTATTGTTAAACATGTCATGTTAAAGTATCGAAAGAAACAATGAGCTCAAAGAGCGCAACATTTTCATTGAGACAGTGTACAATACCATTCTGATGTTTTCGAATCTACTGTCGTTAAGAAAAAATGAAGTATTAAATTTAAGCCCTGTTCAATCACGTTTCGAAGAATCGCCAAATTGAAGACGTAATAAACGACTACAAGCACCCCCGTATCCAGAATTTCACATTCATCAATTTTCAAAAAACTCTTGCGCCATTTTGTTTTATTTGACATTTTGACTTTGGATTTATAATCGGCGTCCGCACACACCCCCGTATCTAAAATTTCACATTCATACGTCAATTTTCAAAAAACCCGTCCGCCATTTTGTTCTTTGACATTTTGACTTTGGATTTGTTATCGGCGTCCGCACACACCCCCGTATCTAAAATTTCGCATTTATACGTCAATTTTCAAAAAACTTTTCCGACATTTTGTTGTTTTTGACATTTTGACTTTGGATTTGTAATCGGCGACCTAAGACACCCCTGTATCTAAAATTTCACATTCATACGTCAATTTTCAAAAAACTTCCGCCATTTTGTTTTTTTTTGACATTTTGACTTTCGATTCGTGATCGGCGACCTAAGACACCCCCGTACCTAAAATTTCACATTCATACGTCAATTTTCAAAAAACTTCCGCCATTTTGTTTTTTTTTGACATTTTGACTTTCGATTTGTGATCGGCGATCTAAGACACCCCCGTACCTAAAATTTCACATTCATACGTCAATTTTCAAAAAACTTCCGCCATTTTGTTTTTTTTGGCATTTTGACTTTGGATTCGTGATCGGCGACCTAAGACACCCCCGTATCTAAAATTTCACATTCATACGTCAATTTTCAAAAAACTTCGGCCATTTTGTTTTTTTTTTGACATTTTGACTTTCGATTCGTGATCGGCGACCTAAGACACCCCCGTATCTAAAATTTCACATTCATACGTCAGTTTTCAAAAAACTCTTCCGCCATATTAGATGCACCATTTTTTTTTTTTGAAATTTTGACATTGGGCTTGAGATCACCGACACCAAGAGCCCCCGAGTACCGAGTTTTACCTTAATCAGAAGAAAAAGTTGATTTGGCTCCACCCACTGCGCAGTGCGTAATTATTTAAATAATTATTTCGTAGGGGCACATAAATGTTAAAAGCATTATTTTTTCCCTTAAGAAAACGGCATACCCGTTTTAGAATTATTGTATTTTAAATGGAATTTATAAAAATTATAAGAAAAAATCATGCTGTATATGTGAATGATTATTTCATCGACCGGGAAAATTATGTCGAGAAGTCCGGCGTCTTCTCTTATAAATTGCCGGTAAAATACACGAAATAAATACACAATATCGCATTCGAAAAAAAAATGTTTTGCCCCGGCCTGGGTTCGAACCCGACCCGGCAAAGTCATTGTATTAAGAAGCCGTCAATCTTGCCATTGGGCTATCGACCTAATGTAAATAGTTTGTTCAACTGCCGTATTTATATGTAGGCTTGACTCTATGTTGAAATCTGCAATTTTTTTTTTAAATCTCAGAGAAAAT
This sequence comes from Amphimallon solstitiale, assembly GCA_963170755.1. Lineage (NCBI taxonomy): Eukaryota > Metazoa > Arthropoda > Insecta > Coleoptera > Scarabaeidae > Amphimallon > Amphimallon solstitiale. The sequence continues at coordinate 141,193,480 of OY720676.1, read as the reverse complement.
AGACGTGTAATCTTTAAAAGGTTATAAAAAACGTTTTAATTGTGTCCAGATAATTAATTTAGTGCCTTGTCCGTGTCCTAAAACTAAATATATTATGTGTGTTTATATGCCATGAACCTATTCTGACGTTAATAATTACATTAAGGAAACTGGGCATACGCGTTCTGGAATTATCGTATTTTAAAATTCAAATTTATAGTAATTAAAAGATATCAGCCTGTATGTAAAAATGTTAAGTCAAGCTACCGATATATAATATATTCACGGAAAGTGCACATGAATGTATGTGTGTGTACATTACATGTCATGAGCATTGCACTTGATTTATTGTGTACATGTATTTCTGGCGTATTTCGGCCATTTTTCTACGATGTCCGTCTGCATGAGGAATTTAAATCACTCGTCCTATCGATATCGTATGTCGATGAAGTTGGAATAGGAATGCGATCGGTTCAAAAATGTCTGACTTTTCGATTATGTACCTTGTTGGGCCGTCAAAACCTTCAAAATTCGGAATATAAGGCTTAAAAGTCAAACATGCAAAATTTTTCGTTGGAGCTGTCAGATTAGCGAAATGTCTCTTTTTGATGACCACTACTGCATTTTTAAGTACGTAAGCCATTTTTATGTTACAAAATATTTGCGGGCTCCTCTTGAAGGCCTCGATTCTCGGGAACCCGTCCGCCCGGAGGGCCGAAAAATAGCCTACTTGTAAAAGGAAGGTGCGTTCTAAGCTTAAACGACGCGCACGACACCCTCGATTCCCTCTCAAAGGTGACAAAGCGCGCCCCGTGCAACCAATTTTCGTCGATTTTGACGGTTCGGGCCGTAACCATGGTGATTCGGATAAACCGTTTTTTCCCAAGAAATTAGCATGAATCCGCCGGCAGCTTATATTAAGGAGATTACAAGGGAATTCTTAGATGTATGAGTAAATTTATTCATAATTATTAAGGTTTCAAGATCCAATTAGACTACTGGTACAAAAAATAGTATACATACTACGGTTGAGAAGACTATTATTGCCCTTGTGGCTTAATCTCGCCACTCGGGCAATAATAGTCATCTTCTCAACCTTGGTATGTAATATACTATTATTATTTTATACAATTAAGAATACTTGCTTGAATATTAAATAGTGTGTCTAAATATATACCCATAGGTACATCAAAGGCTTACCATAATCTTCAAGCTTTAAACTGGGACAGCAGCAGGAGCTAGGAAAAAAAACTACCACATATTGTTTAAAATAGACACTTAAGAATCTTTTAACATTCAGGAACATAGTCATGAAGCTGAGATAGAAAAATTACATCGTCAAATTGCTAACACGTCCTGTAAAAGCAAGGCTATCGAAGATATATCTGAAAAACCTGCAAAAATTATACGACGCGTACTACAAGAAAATCTTCCATCAACGGTTACCACGTTTGATGTAGCTTGCATTAGAAGAAATCTCTACAACGCTCGTCGGAAAGAGCAGTCTGCATTGCTGAAGAGCATTGAAGATTGTTTCAGAATTATGGAGGAGATCAAAATTGAAACATGTAAAGGTGAATCTTTCATGCTTACTAATAGTAAAATTGTCAAAATAGTTGTTTTTTGTTGTTAATCAAATATCCAGTTTTTTGAAAAGGTGACACGAATTTATTTGGACGGTACCTTTAATTATTGCGCCCAGTTCTTTTGTCAATTGTTCACTATTCATGGGTATTACAATGGACATTATATTCCATTAATATTTTCGTTGTTGTCTAATAAACAAACAGAGACATATTTAAAATTATTTAATTTACCTAATTACGGATAGCTTTAAAAATAATCATATAAAAGTAGACATTTTGGAGGTCGTAATTGATTTTGAAAAAGGTATCCACAATGCTGTTCAACAAACTTGGCCGTTAGCAAAGACAATTGGTTGCCGATTTCATCTTTCACAATCTTGGTATCGCAAAATCCAAGAATCTTGACTTCTTCATATAAAGATAAAAGCTCTGAAATCGGAAATTGGTTACGAATGACATGCGCCCTTACTTTTTTAAAACATGAAGAAGTTGGTTTTGTATTTGATTTTCTATCTATTGCACCGGATTTGGAAAATATTCAAAAATATTCTGATTATTTAATAGACAATTGAATCGGTGAGTTCGAAAACCGTACAAGTCCAAAATTGGACATTTTAAAGTAAGATGGCCATTTTGTGTAACAAATGAAGCCTCATCGACTGAGCTTAAAAACCGTACTCGTAACTTAACCGTTACCGGTGTGTGGCATATTTCTACGAATAATGAGTCAAAGAACCGTACATGTCCGTGACTTGTACGGTTTTTCATCTCAGTACAACCACCAAACGCCATCGGCAGTCTGTTGTTTGTTGTAAGCACAGCGTTCGTTTCGTGTGTGTTTGAATTCTTAATTTTCGTAATTTTACAACCATTTTAAATAAAAAGTATGCCATCCAGTGATAGTGAAGAAGCACAGAATAACAGTGGTGGTAGCAGGAAGAGGAAAAAGAATGAAGATAGTTGGCAAGGAAACAAAATAAAAATAGCACGTATGCAAGGTCAGGCATATGTTTCTAGCAAGGGGAGCCATGTTGAAGCAAAGACTGTTGGCCCTCCATGCAGGTAAATAACTTACTTTTTTTGTTTAAATATAAAAGTAACATATATATTTTTAAGATGTAAACAAAAATGCATGCAGCACTTTACTGAGTAAGAAAAGAAACTTATAATATCTAACTTATACAAGGATAGGCCGAAAAACGAACAAGATACTTATTTGCAGGGACTTATGGTAGTAAAACCCATTCAGAGACATCGAGTAAGAGGTGCTGCAAGTAAAGAACAAAGAAAATCGAATTTTTCTTACTATGTTTTGATACAATCAAATCGAATTTCTGTTTGCAAGCAGGCATTTATGAGTCTGCATGCCATATCACATTGGCAAGTTCAACGATTAAACAACCTACTTCTAGCAGGAAAATCTCCAAAGGATCTAAGGGGCAGGCATAATAATAGACCCCGTACAATTTGCGATGAGTGGACTGGGAAAATTAAAGAGCACATTGAGTCATTTCCAGTTAAAGTTTCCCATTGCTCCTCTAAAGATATTCATTATTTAGATGCAACTTTAAACGTAAAGAAAATGCATGATCTTTTTCTAGTGAAATATCCAGAATTACAAAAGTTGGTGAAATACGAATTCTATCTAAAATATTATAAAGAAAACTACAATCTTAGGTTTGGAAGACCACAGGTTGATGTCTGCTCGGAGTGTGAGAGACTTGGGGCTCGGCTTAAAGACGGTAACCTAAACGATAATGCAAAGAGGGCAGCTGCAGCAGAACTCATGATTCATAAAAGACGTGCGAAAAAGTTTTATAATAAAATTAAACAAGTGCAAACTCTGTGTAATGAACGGCCAGAAGTAATGGGTCTATCTTTCGACTATATACAAAATATGCCCCTTCCACATATTCCCGTCCAGGAAATATTTTATCTTAGACAGCTTTGGGTATACGCATTTCAAATACATAACCTTACAGAAAATACTGGTCATTTTTATACTTATCACGAAGGCCAAGCTCGAAAAGGGCCTAATGAGGTATGCTCATTCCTTTATGACTACATAGTGAATCACATTCCACCTGAAATAACTGAGCTGCACTTGTTTTGCGATGGATGTGCGGGGCAGAACCGTAACCAAACCATGGTCCGATTTTTATTAGCATTGCAGGCGACCAAGCGATTTAACAAGATATATCACTACTTCCCAATCAGAGGACATTCATTTTTGCCCTGTGACAGGGATTTTGGTTGTGTAAAAAGAGTCATTAGAAAACACGATCGAATTTACCTCCCAGAAGAATATGAAGAGATGATAATATCTGCAAGAAAAAAACGACCGTTTACTGTGAAGCAAATCCGATATAATGACATTATTGATTTTAAAAACTGGTGGCCTGCTCATTACAAAAAAACTTGTTCCAAGTTCATTCGTGGTGCTACTCCTAGAAAAGAAACTTTTGCTGTGTCAAACTACAGGCAATACCTCTATGAAAGTTCTACTCCGGGATATGTGACAACATGGGACTATATAGACGGTTTCATTTTCAATACTTTTAAATTATTAAAAGATCATAAGGAAAGTCCCCCTCTGCCCAATAGTGTCGCATACACAGAACCAGTTCCTATCAATGAAAAAAAAATCGCCTATATTAAAAAGGTTATGTCATATTTCACTGGTGAACAGTTGGAATTTTACTACCATGTAACATCGTGGAAAACTACAAATGCCGAAAACGACGATTAGATGTTATGTTAATCAAACTAGCAGTTTAGTTTTTCCTATTTTTGTATGATTATTAAATAATAAATTGTTCAATGTTCACTAATTACTTTTTTATTGAGTTGAGTTCGAAAACCGTACAAGTCCATTAGCTTTTTTTAGTTGTAAGTGGTACGCCATTTTGTTTTTTGGAAAAATTATTGCAACAAATAAACCCCAAACGACCTAATCTAAAACTTCCTTGTGTATGCTAATGCTCTGAAATAATTAGTTTTAAAGTTAATAGGTTTTTTTTGATTTTCTCAAAACTACGTTTTTGGACATGTACGGTTTTCGAACTCACCGATTCAATTATGTATCAGAGTACTCTTTATTTCCTCTACATCTTTGGGCTGAAGATTCAGCGGAACTCACTCGCACTACCAATGCTTGTGAATTGTTCCACAAACATTTTAGCGATTCCTTCTACAAAGCTCATCCAAATATTTTTGTATTTATAGAAAAGCTTAAAGAATTCCAAGCCCTTACCTTTTTAAAACCTGAAGAAGTTAGCGATTGTTTTGTATTTGATTTTCTATCTATTGCACCGGATTTGGAAAATATTCAAAAATATTCTGATTATTTAATAGACAATTATGTATCAGAGAACTCTTTATTTCCTCTACATCTTTGGGCTGAAGATTCAGCGGAACTCACTCGCACTACCAATGCTTGTGAATCGTTCCACAAACATTTTAGCGATTCCTTCTACAAAGCTCATCCAAACATTTTTGTATTTATAGAAAAGCTTAAAGAATTCCAAGCAGAAACTTAAATTAAATTACAGAGTGTGCATTTAACTGCTAAAATTCATAACGCGAATGTAAAAAATTGCAAAAGATTCATTGCAAAAATGATCGAGTCTTATAAAAAAAAAGATAAGAAGAATACACTTTATTAAATGTATTTCTTTCCATTGTGGTGTTACACATTGAACATTTTTTGTTTTATTTAAGTATAATTTTAATATTTAAGTAATTGTAGATTTAAGGCTTATGTTACGTCTTATAATTTATGTATTATATACTTTTGTTTAGTTTGTATTCTACATTTTTTTCAATACATTCAAAATTTTAATTAACTATTTTTAGAGATTGAACATTTTTTGTTTATTTAAGTATAATTTTAATATTTAACTAATTGTAGATTTAAGGTTTATGTTACATCTTATAATTTATGTATTATATATTTTTGTTTAGTTTGTATTCTACATTTTTTTCAATAAATTCAAAATTTTAATTAACTATTTTTGTTTTATTATTAAATACCAATTGGAAGGGTTTCGAGGAGGATCTGACCAATCGTATCCAGTTGAATGTACCACTTAAAACAATAGAGCAACTAGACCAAGAAACAGAGAAATTTGTAAAGTGTGTCCAACAGGCTGCCTGGAAGAATACCCCTTAAATCAAAAGGCTAACAGCGCGACATAATTACACCAAAGAAATTAAAGAACTAGTAGCTCAAAAGAGAAAATTAAGGAAAAGATGGCAACAAACAAGAGCACCAGAAGATAAAAACAAACTAAATAATGCTACCCAAAACTTAAGCAGAGAAATCACCAAATACAAAAATGAAGGCGTAGCCAAATATCTGCGTAACCTAACGGATGATTCAGAAACAGATTACTCCCTCTGGAGAGCAACAAAGAAATTGAAACAACCCTGCATGCATAATCCACCAATTAGATCAGAAAATGGATATTATGCAAGAGATGATCAACAAAAAGCAGAAATATTTGCCAGCCATCTAGAACAAACCTTTCAACCAAATGTAAGTGTAAATGCAAAACAGATCGAACATATGTCGCCTGAACAGAAAATTGAAGAAGCTGTTATAAAACCAGTAACCCAGGGTGAAGTAAATAGGGAAATCAAAAATAATATTAATTCCAAGAAAGCAGCAGGATATGACCTCATTACAAGGGAGATCTTGAGGAAACTACCGAGAAAAGCAATCATTAAACTTGCTCATATATTAAATGCTGCATTCCGTCTGAAACATGTACCGGATGTCTGGAAAATGGCTGAAGTAATAATGATACCTAAACCAGACAAACCTCCAAATGAAGCAACATCATATAGACCAATTTCGCTGCTCCCGATAATATCAAAACTATTTGAAAAATTGTTCCTGAAAAGACTGAAACCTATCATTAAAAAATAAGTCCCTAATACCTTCACATCAGTTTGGATTTCGAAATAAACATTCAACTATCGACCAAGTGCACAGAATAACAGAAAAAAATGAAAAAGCATATGAAGAGAAAAAAATTTGCTCAGCCATTTTTCTAGACATAGCCCAAGCTTTCTATAAAGTATGGCATGCAGGACTAATGAAATAAAATCAAAAGCATGTTACCAGAACAGTATTCAGGTTTAATAGAATCCTACATATCCGGAAGAATGTTTCGAGTTAAACAACAAGATAAATACTCTAGCATAAGAGAAATAAAGGCAGGCGTACCCCAAGGCAGTGTCTTGGGACCAATCTTATACCTACTGTATACATGCGATATCCCTCAAACAAAAAATGTCACCATTGCGACCTTTGCTGACGACACCGCTATTCTGGCTATCGACACAAGTAGTGAGAGGCAGCGAAAGACCTCCTACAGGCGAGCAATGATATAAATACCTGGACTAAGAAATGGCGAGTAAAGATCAATGAGAACAAATCGGTACACGTTAACTTTGCTTATACGCAGAATACATATGTACCGGTAACAATTAATGACACAAGCATTCCAATACACTCCAAAGCAAAGTATCTTGGAATGAACTTGGATGTGGAGCTCCGGTGGGCGGAGTATGTTAAAAAAAAGAGGAAGGAATTGGACATCAAATATAAGAAAATGTACTGGCTTCTTGGAAGGAAATCCCAGCTGACGGTACACAATAAGCTACTTCTTTATAAGCAAATATTGAAACCTATATGGACCTACGGAATTCAACTATGGGGTTGTGCAGCAAGGAGTCATATCGAGAAAATTCAAACATTTCAAAACAGAGACTTAAAAGTCCCAACAGTAGTGGAAGACATCAGCAGAATTGCAGCGAAGCATGAGGAGAGACTCCATGCCCACGAGAATGCTGAGGTTCTGCAAATGCTGGATAATACTCAACTAATACGTAGACTGAAACGAACCAAACCATTCGAGTTGGTGTAGTGTACAGCGTGTGACGTAGTGACAGTGACAAAGCAGAGTATTGTGTTAGTGCAGTGCATAACACGAGAACATCAGTGTTTTATTTGAGAACCTGAGGGAAACCACTGGGAATTTATTAGCAGATAAGTGTTTAGTTTTAAGAACTCAAAATAAAATTGTAGGTTAGTCATATGTGACTAGTAACAATAAAATAAATAAATAAAAAAAAATATTTATGGATTTACACATATATCTCAGGTACCTAAAAGTTGCGGGAGGCAATTTAACTATTATTGATAGTTGCTTATTATCTCGGGAGGCAATTTACATTTACCCATCTCGGGGTAATCTCGGCGGCACCGAAACTATTTTCCCTCAATTCGATGTAAGAAATGCATCATCCGTAAAATGAAATTACCTCCGTCATAACTTTATTAAGGCGAAATGTGGTAGCCAAGTGTGCAAGAGAGATAATAGTATCGGAAAATTATTCTAGTTTTTATAAAACAATTACAAAACCTATTTCCTTTTTTAAAGTAGTATATGAGTTAAAGTACTCTTCTAAAGAGATGCAACATTTTTCTTATTTATTTTTTTGATAGTAATTGAGATATTTTGTTTAATTTCGGTATTTAATGTTCTTTTAAAATTCTGAGAAAGGGGGCATGTGAAGAAAATATTTTTAAATATAATCCAAAAAAGAAAAAAAAACCTGATGAAAATTACCGCCCGAAACGCAAACAGTATTTTTTCTCATGCTCTGCCTTCATGTAGTTCTTTTTTTACAGCGAACAGTCGGCTGTGGTTCTGATCCATTATGCGTGATTGTGAGACAGGGAGGTAACGAAATATCTACGTAAATGTTTTGTGGATGGACCATTTCGTAATTTTTAAAATTATACTGTAGTAAAAGAAAGCAAATATGGGACAACTGTTTTGAGTTACCGAAATAGAATAATATGACTTGACACTAATGGAATTAATTTAAATTAATTAATTAAATAAGTAATGAAGGAAAATAAGTTATATGATAGAAGTCCAAAAAGGCTTAGTCAAACCAATTACTGGCTCCCTCGTTCGTTTCGCACTAGGGTTTTCAAAACTAGTCGTGGTATGCTTTATAAGAGCTTATTTTCAAAGAGTGTTCTATACTTTTTTTTTTTTAGGTAGGCAGATGATTTTTAAAATATAACTATTTTAAATGACAAAATCTCCGTGATATAAAAAGGTGTGTCAAATATCTGACTCATTGTCGTGCAAGTGCGGTTTGTTTTCATGTTTGGATATTTATTACTTGTGTTACTTGTAGGTGTGTTTGTAGTGGTAATTTATTAGTTATTGCGATCGACTCTTATTAGTTATTATCGTCCAAAAATGCAATGTTTTGCAGTTTTTGGGTGCTCAAATTACAACCGGAAAATTAAGGGAACTAGTACAAAATATTTTAGTTTCCTGAAAATATTTAAGGTCAAATTGAATATTAATCTTTTTCCATTAATTAAAATTATTATTTAATTTTCTGCAATTGGAAGTGGATCAACTTGGCTGAATTTTCGAATTGGCTGTAAACAACGGTAAACCAAGTTCTTTTCGTACATGACTGCGTGTATATTTTGATAGTGAAGTATGTATGTGCAAAACACACCTGCGATGCGATGCGTTCGGTAACTTACATAATAATAAAAAAAACCGTGCAATTCTATTTTCAGAACAAAATGTTGGCAAAAATTTCACATTAGCGGGCACGGCACGTTGCTAGTGGACTGGCAATTTTAAATGGATTATTAATGATTCATGAAAATTTTGCCTTATTTATTTTCGTCGTCAGTCTTTTTCCCCTGCATCTACAGTGTTTATCTATGTATATCTTATCAATGCATTTTTGCTGATATTGTATTGAACATATAGACTAACTCTCATTTTAAAGGAAATACAAGATATGCTTTTCAATGTGAAGTGCATATGGATTACCAATTATTCTATTTAACTTAGTTTACCACTAGTCTGTCTCACCTAAAGTAATATACTTGAAAAATGTGGTTTCACTGGTAAATTTTATTTTTGAAATAAGAAGAGAATTTATAAATTATGTTCCTGGGGTATAAATCATCCTCAAACACATAAAAATTTAAAAAAATATGCTGTTGTTGAACATTTTTTAGGTTATGTTTTTATTGATACTAATAATAATACATAATCAAAGATTCTAGTTTGAAACTTGGACATTTGACAAATCTGACATAAATGCATTTCTTTTTAACTAACTTTCCATATGTATTTAAGAAATGTAATTTAAATTTTATTAAAAATTGGAATTCAAACATAAAACTTGTTGAAGATTAGTTGGTTTTATTTTTACAGTTTTTCATTATCTTTTTTGAAATTTTATTTCACGTAGCCGTTTTGCTGCTTTAATGTGCCTGACACCTTTAATCGAAAAGTCTTCTATAATTTTTAAAATGTATTTTAGTAATTTGGATTAAATTTACATCTTCATAAATACAGATCCTCATTTGGGGACACTTATGAGTAAAGCGTTGACGAGAATCTTTTAGAAGATACAACTATACCCTTAGATGTCCCTAGTGCTGTTGAAGTACATACAATTGGTTTATTTCGTTCATATAGCGAAGTTGGTGACAATACTCCCATGCCATCAAACTATAATAAAAAAATAAATAATTTATGTGAATATATTTAAATTAAAATAGGAAAAAACAAAAAACTTATATTTTATGAAAAGTATTTGTTTTTGGAATCGTAGCCAGTATAAATCGTCCTTAATTATCTAACTATTTCACTCCTGTAACTTACGTATTTTGAATATCGTTTATATAATATTGTATAATCTAAATTAAAGCCAATAAATTTTAAATCTTCTGTATCCTATACATCATGAACGTTTGCTGAACATAAGATTAATGTTTTAATTAGGTTTGCACATACATAGATATATAACAAAAGATTCAAGAGAGACATAAATACTACAGCTGCAATTATTGATGAAGGTCAAGAGGAAGTTAATGTGTATTATGACATTGATAAACAATTCTTTTTTGTATCGATATCGGAACAAACTGACAAGTTCTTTTCTTTTATCGTCGTCCTATGCGTAACTCTATAGCTATATATAATACCTACCAACATGTAGCTTCCATTCTAACAGCTCATAAGTGAAATTCCGTTTTTATAACGTGACAAATATGATAGTACGCAAATGAGTGCTGATTAATAAAATATCTGCGCATTTTAGTAATTGCTACAAAGAACATGCACGCCGATCATGATGGTATAGATATGCATGTATGCACATGTACGAGGATTAATTTTAAAGTAATTTGCATTATCTGAAAATCGCGATATCTTCTAGAATAATTATTCCCAAGTAAAAGTTATTTAAAAATTATAAACATCGATATTTTAATCTGTAGTTAGATAATGTATTTATTAGCCAGTGGCACAATAGTTATTTATGTAACAAGTCAGTAAAGTGATACTTTATCGAACGAGTCTGATTTACGAGCCAAGCGAGTGAAGCGAGCGCGGCGAGTAACAGACGAGTTCGGTAAAGGTACTTTACTGACGTGGTGCATACAAAATTTTATCGCCAACCGTGAAAATTGTTAATTTAAGAAATAAAGATATAATAACTTATGACAGTTTATGATAGTGACAAACGATTTATTTTTAAAGTCATCAGTCATGGCTACGTTGACAGATATTAGCGGCAGGTAAAGACTTTATTGTACAGTACGATAAAGTGTTTCTTTACCTTCGTAAAACGCTATGGTAACGCATCACTTTACTGACGGTTGGCGATAAAATATTAATATTTCAAATATTATTACAATTATCGATGATGAGTTATTATTACACGCCTGTTTTGGCTTCTTCGTGGGGAAATCACAGCAAAACTAGCGCACAGAGAGGATGCAACCAGAAAAAGAACCCATCAATGAGATGCGACAAAAACGCGTGTCCTTGCTTCTTCGGTGGAGTACGACGCGGTTTGTTGTTTAGTCGTCATCGCCACGCAGTTGTTTGGCCGGACGAGAAGTTTTTCCTAAGAATGACTTTTTTTTTATTCTCTTAACTCAGAGACTTAAATTTATAATAAGATTTTTGAATCATCCTGTATATATATATATATATATATATATATATATATATAAAACAGGAAAAAGAGAATATTGGGTAAATTCCGCTGTAGTGCAACCGTAGACACGTGTTTCTGACTAATTGGTCGTCATCAGTACGGTGTAGCCAAGGAATAAGGTGGGATATCCTTGGAGATAGGAGCATACACGGAAGACCATCAGGCGACAGACCACCATTTGCAGCTTCAGTTAGAAGATCTTCGGTTTTGAAGACAACAACTAACATCGCCACGAGGAAGACATTGTCAACCTGCGTGCCATCCGAAACCCAGGAAAGATAATCAATAAAGAAATTATCGCGGATACATAAAATAAAACAGGAAAAAGAGAATATTGGGTAAATTCCGCTGTAGTGCAACCGTAGACACGTGTCTACGGTATATATATATATATATATATACCTAAATTGAATTTTCTGCTGCACGCTGAGTAAAGTAATTAGGAAATTTTTTATCACAAAAATTTGCCAACGATGAGATTTGAACTCATGCCTTCTTATAGCCGGTAAGATGCGCTCCCATCTGCGCCACGCAGGCCTGAGTCCATATCTACTTAAACGGCTTGATATCTTCAAGTAACAGTTGAAATAATAAATCTTTCTCCGGCAGTTCGTGGGCGTAGATTACAAAGTATTTCTTCTTGTACTTTTGTGCAAGAAATAATGAAATTTATTTATACTACTAGACGTCAGATCAGATCAATTTCATTGTATTCGTCCTACTAAATTTGTCTACTATTTAATTATAAAGTAAGTACCTTATGCTACAAATGTATATACGGCTTTGTAATAATAGCAGAAGGCAAATTGTCATGTACTTAGATTGAACATGAACGTTGGAGAGTTTCCTGCAGCAGAATGTCCGTATACGAAAAAATTTATAAAATTTTTTAACATAATCGTCGTACGTATATAAAGTAAAAGTTTCAAGCAAAAATTATATAGTAAACAGGAAACAGCCATTATATATTAATATTATACATATTCAGTAGCTTGTTTTTCCATTGGAGAAGTAATAAAAAATTGCAAAAGGCGGCTGCCGAGTCTTTCCGTCTACCTCATTCAATAACCACGTCATAAAGAAGTTATGTATGTACAACCTGCATATGTATGTGAAAAAGATAACAGTTAATAGTAAATGACTGTAATAGTCACACCTAATTACAATTACATGAAAGTAAGGATGGCGAGTTGTACTCAATATCGGAAGGATATACAACAGATATAAAATAATATGATATTGATAGGATGTTTCATGCATGCACATTCAAAATTGAATTAAAATCATGCAAATCTATATCTTATTAAATAAATAAAACACGCAAACGTTTATGACACTTTAAATTGCTTTAATTCAGTTAATTACTGTTAAAACGTAGTATTAAATATTTTCGTTTAAAATAAATAATATACAAGTTTAAAAGGTTAAGCAGAACATTTTATAGTTCAAAATTGAAAGTTAATGAACAAGGTTGGTTAATTCCATCAATTAAGTTCTCTTACACTTTTCATTCTAAGTTTGTATAGTCCTACTCCATTTTATGTTTAGTTTTAATGTAGCGCACTTAATTAAAATAATAAAAAAGGTAAACTGTTCAGAAGTTTTGATGAAAAAAGGGAAAGACGTTTTGGAAAATGAAGATGATTTGCATCATTAATTAATAAGAAAATCTTTCTTTTTATTGTTTTCCAAACCCATCGCTATTAAAATGACATCCATGACGATCTTTTCTAAAATTTAATAAAGCCGTATAGTATACGATTTCAAGAAAGTGTTGGAACAAACTTAGCCTAAAAGAATATGGTTAACTCAAATTCGATTTATAGTTTTGATCATTATTAACCCGTTGATAATACCATTTGCAAATAATACTGCCTAACAATAAAAATGTTTAGGGCTCAAAAATAAGTTATTCTCATGTATTTCCACTTGCTAAATTCAAAATTCACCATAACAAATGTAGGCCATGCAGTTGACATGAAGGAGACTTATGCAAACATGGCAAACGACTCAATCAAATATGCTGAATACAAGTGGAAAATTGGTGGCAGTATAAAAATCATTGCTATAATCTTAGGAATGCAACTGAGGTACACTATATACTTGTGCATTTTATATATGTGCGGTAGTAGGGATAGGAAATCACATTATGTATTTCAACCCTAGCGGAAAGAATGTCCTTGCCGAGCCCCTCGTAAACCCAAAAATTGCTCTTCTTTTATGGATGCGATGGAAAATTTTGTCAAAAAAATGAACCAAGAACGACAAACATTAAGGAAGGTCTTTTTGTTGGGTCACATATCCGGCATCTTTTTCAAGAGGGGAACGAAAAGGAAGCCTTAAAGGGGGGGGGGTAATTCATGGATTTTTAGGCAACAGAAAAGATGAAAACTACTGTCAGTTGCTGACAATTTTTCTGCAAAAAGACCATCACCTCGGAGGCAACATGTCCTTTAAAATCCATTTTGTTCGCTCACACTTAGACTTTTTCCCTCAGAGTTGTGGAGTTGTCAGTGATGAACGCGGAGCAATATTCTGTCAGGATATTTCTGTAATGGAAGAAATATTGTAATGGCAAAAATATACCAGGGCAGTTGGAATTAAGCAACATTTACGGATTACTTGAATGATTGGAATATGCATAAAATTTGTCATTGAACAAACAAGAGGAAGAGGAAGAGGAGTTGAGATTATCGAGAATAAAACAGAATACAGGGTTATAATAAGCGAAAAAGATCTGCTAGTAGATTTGAAGATAAAATGCTTAGTAGATGAGAAAATATATACTTTTAAAAATATACCGAAATTTCTTTATCTTGATACCAATATCAATAATAAAAATGATGAAAATATGCAAGCCGAAATACCTTTTATATATAAAAAAGACAGAAGTAGTCAACTGCTGATGAGAATACTCATATCTGAACCCGTATCTATAGGAGAACTATGGAGCTGCTGATATAATTAATAAGACATTAATAAAACCAATTGTTTTGTATAGATCTGACCTATGAAGGATGTACAGTAAAGAAATAGAATGTAAATGTATGGAAAAGGACAATATTGAAAATAATATGTGGTGGAAAAGAAGAAGTCTACAGAAAAGGTGAATTAACCGTGGCACTGATAAAGTTGTCCTGGAATGCAGCGTATAGATAGTTAATCCATGATAATGTTAACAGTTTTTTTGATGTACTATTACCTCCATTCTGATATATTATGAAAAAGATTTGAAAGAGGGTTAAATTGTCAGTCAATTCTGGAAGATTTTGTTGAATATCAGGAATCAGGTTAATCTGAGGTACGAAATAAAAGTAAAAAATAATGAATTGTAAATATTTAAAGAAGTTTTTGCCATCGACTCCTGCTAGAATAATTCATGTATCAATAACTTCAAAATTGTAATTGATCCTAGAGAATTGAAAAACACGATATATATATATATATATATATACCAGCCCCCTCGGATGACGAACAGGTAAGAAACTTTTTGTACTCACCGGCTGTAAAGTAACATTTGGCGAATGGAAAGAGGTTTTCCCGGTCGAGGCGACTGTAAAAATTGAAAAAAACACTGGCACTTTGGGACATTTAAAAAAAATCTAATTTGGTAGTAATAAAATTTAGTCTATAAAGTACTACTTTCCTCCACTATTCTTCACTAAAAGTTGGGGAAGTAGGAGTAATAATTAAAAATTCTTCAAAAAAATGTGTGGCGCCATCTATTTGAGGACATTTTATGCGACATCTTAAGCCAAGGCCAACAGTATCTGATATCGCTGCGCGATATACGGCCGTCACATAACTTGATGTGTCTGATTCTAATAACCTCAAAATATTGATCCTTATCTGGCGCCATCTATCCAAAGCATAATAAACTGCTTAGTAATCGCTGGGTATTTTTAAAATCAAGTGTTAAAAATATGCAATATGATTGGATTATATCAAACCTACTGTTGCTGACATTTAACTGATTTGACACTTATTTCGTCTATTCCATATTCTCTTCTACTTAAATTATTCTAATACTACACATACTCAGTCGTTTCATTTGATGTGTGCTACATATTTACTATACATATTTTAAAAATTACGTCCAGTACCAATAGAAAACTATATATCTATCTAGTTGTCTCACGGAAAAAACCTGGCTGTTCTGGGTCATTTAGTTCTTACCAAAATACTCTGCGCTAAAAGTCAAGTAATTCGCAAGGTACTTTGGCAAATAAGAATTGATTATTCGAAATGTAGTATAAGGAAAATTCTTGGTAAATAGCTATAATTTTTTGCATTTTTAGGTTAATATATATCTTAATACTTGCAGATGTACAAAATTCAAATGGAAAAATTACTAGGCTGAAGTGGAGCAGCTTTGCTAGACGTTCTTAGGTCACTAATATTAACAATATGTCTAAATTTGTGAACTTTAATTTTAAAAAGGATTACAAGTGGGTTTATTATGAATACTTAAACATTGTCAATTTTTGTCCTGTAATTAGATCAGATATTAGATTAGTATCTATTGGATAAATAAAGATACTATAGTAATTTTTAAAATGCTCTAATTATTATCAATAATGCACCTTGTTATCATCGCCAGAGTGGCTGAATATTTTATGAGGGAAATATTGCGATGTGGATAATAAAGCTTCAACATCTTCCAACACAGTAGAAAGCGTTAATTACGTTAGTACCGCAACATTTTTTAAAATCCAAGAATTCATATACAACATACAAACAAACACTTTACAACGTAATGAACCCTAATTAGTGTCTTATTTCGTATTTTTATAAAAACTTCGAAATGTAAATAAAATTGTTATTCTTGTCACTACCCAACAACTTCATTTTATTTTGTTCTATTACATTGTTTTAAAATTATTAATATTAATTATTGTCAAGTTAATGTTTAAAGTGTTATTTCAAAGTTTATTTCAATAAAAATTCAGAAAATATTTCTTTTGGATACTACTAGATGGCGCCACATAATGATCAATATTTTTAGGTTACAAGAATCAAAATCATCAATGTAAATCGAAGTTATGTGACGATCTTATATGATACAGTTGGCCTTGCTTAAGCGACATTCAAGCGCCATCTATTTGACCACAACGACATTTCATATTGTCAGTTCAGAATTTTTTGTATTTAAACCAAACAACGCAATCAATGTACTATAAATTTATAAATATAAGAATAAATACCTCATGTTTGCCATGTGTATGAATATAATAACTTAATTTTAGGGCAAGGTGAGTAATAGTTACGTACATGAAATGGTTAAATTTATTAGGTGATCTGTCTTAGGTTAGGTATGATACTAATAACATTAATCAATATTTTTTTAATTTAATGTTCACACAAAAATTATTGTACAAACCACTTGCGTGAAGACATCTTCCACGCATTTGCGCAATTAAAAGCGCAAAGTGCGCTCATGCGGGAAAATAGTCTTCCCGCACTTGGTTCGTAAATAACTATAAGGTTTTCGGACTACTATTTAGTAACAGGTTTGTTACTTATAATTCGTTTTTTAATTAGTTACAGTTTCTTGATAAGTGTTGTTATATACTTGCACAATACATTAAGGAGAGTTTATTACAAGGTATTATTTGTAAATATCCTAGGTCATAAAAGTTTTCCTTTACATCGTGAATGATAAATATAGAAATGTTTACGGGCAGCGGTAGAGGAAACGCTGGCGTAAATTAAGGACAAAATATTGACCGCACTCTTTGATAGTCATGAAAATGTTAGAAAATGTGTTTAATTAAAAAGAACAGTGAGAATTTGAAATGTCGAGTAAAGTTACAACGGGATGTTGATATCTATCCAGATTAAACCACATTTGATATACAAAACGAAAGACTTTGCGTTTTTTTATGATATAATATGACAGTTAAATCGCTAAATCCTATTATTATTAATATAACATTGCTTTATGAAGAGAATATTATTTGCTTGATTATACTAAATTACTTTTCTAATTCTACACTTGTAAATATGATTTCTTCTGTATTAGAGTATAGACTTCAATTATTTCTGCACAATATCCTTCATTGATTGTCTCCTCTTTCTGCTTATGTACATACTTCTATAATTCTGTATATTCATAACGTTTTCTGTCTTCTTTCTGGCCTTCTTCTTTAATATTATTTTTTTATTTACATTTTCTTCGTATAATTGACTTATTATGTTTTCATTTCTCAGTATATTTAGTTTAAATAATCCTTATATATTTCTCTGGAAATGTTAATGTTATTGCTCTCATCTAATTCAATGTTTTATTTGCAGATTGTGTCCTAGTTTTACAGAAGTACCTACATATTCACTTGATTGTACTTCCTTAGTAGTTTCATCTTCATTTCACTAAATATACTGGTATGTATGTACAAAGTGAGCATTTTGAAGTGTCCTGAGTTGGCCATACTGATTTTAATATAGGAACACAGTGTAATTGGCAAACCTTTTTTTTGGTTTTTGTGGTTAGATTTACTATTTAAAATGTTCCTGTGATAAATGTCAATGACCTAGGGTTAGTTTTAAGTTGAATTATATACAAGAATTTTTTTAGAAATATAGTAATTGCACTTTATTTTTTTATTATAAACAATAATTAATTTGTTACAACTTTATTATTGTAAAACATAATACTATAATTATGTCACCAAATGAATACATTTTACAAAAGTTGTTCGAAATTTCCACCGTTATTCTCAATGCATAGATTGACACATCTTCTCATATTATTGAACACATTTGCAATTTTATTGTAATTGCCTCTTCAAGTTCATCGAGATTATGCAGTCTGTTCTGAAACACTTTATTTTTTACATAGCCAAAGAAAAAAGAGTCCAGTGGGTTTCAATTACGAGAATTGGCTGGCCATCGATTTCGACTAATCAATCTGTCACCATAGTATCCTTGCAAATAATTAATAGTTTATTGTTGGAAGTACCCCAGGTTTAATGCATCTTCGTGAAGGCTGTTAATGAAGGGTTCCAATGTTTGTTCTCGGTATCGTATTGCATATTGTATCATGGAAAAAAATTGATCCAATAATCCGTCTTTTCCACATTGCAACCCAAACACCAACTTTGATAGGATAGAGACTATTTTTAACAAAAACGTGGATTCTCTGTTGACCAGGTACGGTAATTTTGAGAGTTGATATACCCCGACAAATGGATCCAAGCTTCATCCGAAAAGAAAGTGCGATTCAAGTCTTCTTCATGTAATATTTTATTAAACCAGTTGCAATAATTCAATCTCTGCTCAAAATGATTGCCACGTCAATGTTGTAGTATAGAAACTTTATATGGGCGCATCTGTAAGTGTATTTTCGCTGCCTTATGAATACTTCCGTAGGAAGTACCTACAATTTAAATACATAATGCTGTATAACAGATTACGTTCAAGTTAATTAGATCTCTTTACCACTTTGAGCAGACAGCTTTCATACACATTTTGTGGGAATAACTTCCATACGCTGCCTAATGTCTGCGACATCTTCAGTTAACTGTTGGGGCTTTTTCAGGTTTACATTTACAAACACTCCTCGTTTCCTTAAACCTTTCAATCACCCTATTACAATGATAAGTGAATGTGTCCAAGTTTATTTCCATTTTCCGTAACAAATTGTTGAAAACACGATCCCAATGAATTTTTCCATAATCTATCCTCTTGCAATGTTCAACTGCGAAAGTGCGACATTACGATAAATGTGTCCTGTTGTATCGTAAAAGGCATCGTATACAAGGTATATTGTCTTGAAATAGACAGAAAAGCGACAATAAAACATTGAAAATACAAAAGTACAAGACACTTCAATACATTATGGTTTTGACATTTGACAAGTAAATTTAGTATGGGCAATTCACGGAAGTAAATATTTCCTAGTTTTTGATAATACTGGGACTTTTTTGTAGCCAACCCAGGACAATTCAAAATGCTCACGTAGTATGTACTCTATTTTTATTATCACTCCTCCATTTCAACCTGAATTTCGTCATTGTTGATAATAATACTACAAAAATATTGGATAATCATTTACAAGTAGACTTTGTTTAAACGTTTTTTAATATGCATCTTTAATGTGTTCATTAAGTACATTCTATAGGTTATTAAGTAGTTCTGATTTTAGTGCAATACTATATACTTCCTTGTATGTACGTACACTACTCCATCATATTTGACAAACAAAATTTCTTTCATGTTCATAATGTGAGCCCTAGAGCTTCTTTTGTTATATCATTACACATATGATGATCGGTTTACCATTTCATCATTGAGTGTTAGGATTTCTACTTTCCTGTACGTAGTATAAAGAAGTATTGTAATGACTAAAATTTTCGTCCTCGAGAGTTTAGCAGACCACGTTTTAATCTCCTCTGATACAGAAAAAATGGTTCCAAAAAATGTCGGTCTCTCCTCCTCTCTCTTATCTGTGACCACTATAGCGGCCAAACGGCTAAACTTATCAAGACCAAACTTAATATTTACGAATATATATATTTCCTTCTTGGGAACTGATTAGATATCGGTAGACCGGTTATAGTAGTCGGTAAAAAATTAAATTTTAATAATATTTCATTAACAAAGTTTAAACAAACATCTAAAGAATACCAAAATGTTCAAAAGTAAATTTGAAAGATTTTTTACAAAAAAGGTTTTTCGAAATTCCAAGACTTACTTCCGGTCTATTACTGAAATTTTTCTTTTTTTAATATCTCGCAAATTATGCGTTCTACCGTGAATTATAAAGAGTACAAATGTATTTATAGCTCGATTTGGCACAATTTTTGTATAAAGAGAATTTAAAATTTCGGACCGGAAGTAAGAGTTTTACTCTTATCGAATAGCAACCTTTTGCAAATGTTTGACAAATTATTCATTCTATACCGGTTTATTATGGGTACAAAAGTACATATTTAAAGTTGGATATGAAGAAATTTTTGTATTAAAGCAATTTCAAAATTTGGACCGGAAGTAACACTTCTACTCAAAGGTTTATTAAAAAGATAAAAATATTTGAAACTTAATTGGAAACAGTTTCTATATCAAAGATTAGGAACCCACATACATACGTATAAAAAAGTCTAGGTTGTCTCATTTTTCTCTCTCTGCCAATCTGTATATGTTTTGTTTGATGTACTATTTAATATTAGATTTATTTTCAATAGCTGCATATTTTCTTTTTTATGTCTTTTTTTGATTTTTGTTTGTTTGTTTAAGGGACATATTTAAAATCAAGACTTCAGTTGTGAAGTATTGATTTTATTTATTTTAGTATTTTCTTGTGTTATTAAATATAAATATATGCATTATTAATAATCATTATATAAAGTGTGAAATGTGATTTTACATTTACCTTAAATTTTTCTTGCGGTGATTAAAATCACTCAGTTAGTTCTTCTTTTATATTCGCTGCTTGCAATTTTTTTGCTTATGAATTTTTGCGGAACTACATAAGCATATTAGTTGAATTTTGGGCCAACTTGTAACACTGAATTATCGCTTAAGAGAAAAACATATGATCTGATCGATATCTCATCATCTCAATTTAGAACTGATGAAAGCAGTCGACAAGTTATAAGAGTTCCACTGAACATCTTAGACCAGTTTTAAAACATCGCTTCTACTAAACAAACAAATATCGTATATCTTGCGGCTAAGATCAGATGTTTTTAGTTTTGACGTGGCACAAGCGCTCTTTGTTGGAAACTGAAATAGCAGTGACCGACAACTTTACGTGTCCTGTAAATACATATGTATAATTAGTGCACGGAAAAAAAATTAATTGTAAAAATTACGGCAATGGTGCGTCTAAGATTTTGCAAGTTAAAAATCTGCAATAGCTAGTATAATTATGTCACACTTGCAAGTACAGCTCCCATAATTTTGCAGCTAACCTAACATACGATAAGTAATGCATATCTGCCACTAGAATTACTGCAAATATTTAGAACTATGGGAATTTACATCTACAATTTGCAGTAATGTCATATATTTTGGTATACAATTTATATGATTTTTTAAAATAAACTGTTGTAAGTTTTCTAGATGCCTGTTCAATTACTTGCCTGTATAACTGGGGCAAAAATATTATTACATAAGTACAAAAAACATGACATTTTTGTTATTTTATACCACAAAATATATAGGCTTGACCTTGAAAAGTCAGCCATGTGGGTATAGGCCAGACGCGTGCATTTCAGACAGGGGAGGAGATTTTATTGCTTTTCATAGTTTTTATTCATTTTGTTTTATTGAAGCAGTTGCACATGTATGTATAACCACACAATTTAACATAGCAATAAGGAAATGGTTCTTGATAATGGATTCATTACTTGAAAAAAATGGTTTTGAGTGTTATAAGTGCATATTTGAAGGTAAGTCGTTTTATAATTGTTGTAGAATTGAATGGTGACAGTAGGCATAATCTTTTTATCTGTTTTCATGGTAGAGTGTCTACATAATCCATTTTTTTAAACACGTTTTGTTCAAATGACATTCTAAAATATTTTTTCATGTTTAATACTTACTTGCTACATTATATCAAGGAATTTCTAAGATAATTTACTAACTTCTAATAACTATTTAATTATAAAAAATAATGTAATTAGTTTAATCCTATTAGGTAAACGTATACTTATTTTAACCTATGTAAATTTTGATAATGCGGATTATGCTAACATGAAAAAAATATTGATAAATATGAACTTGCGAACGAAATTAATACTGTGTTTTTACATGAGCGGTCAGAAATCATTTCATATGTGAAAAATTATAAGGATAAACCAAAAGCTGCCCGAGGAAAACTATATAGTACCTACCTAATACAACAGGTGAAAACGAATAATAGACTTATTTGTCAAGTTTTTATTGTTCTTTTTTAAAACTAGAACCGGCAGCAGTTACTGATGGAAATACATTTGTTGACAATGAAGAGGATACAGAGTGGTTAAAAATAACACTCATCCACAAAACAAAGTCGAAAAAAAATGGAAAAGAACATCTTTTGAAGGAGTGAAAATTACAAATACAGTCGATTTATATTTTGAGTCATTTTCGGGTTTAAGGGAACCACTGGGATATAGATTAGTAAGTATCTTCAGGGTAGTCACCTATTTTGTTTTTAATAAAATTACTCAATTAATGACAGTTTGTGTTTTTCCTTTCAGTTTTTAATGAAGTTTGAGAATTTGTATGAAACCAAAGTAAATTGTTTGTGCTATAAATGGCCCAGTAGCTGCGTAAGGAATCTCAGTATAGCAGGATGTAAACAAGACTCATACATAGCAAGTATATTAACCCAGTATATTATAACAAATCCGACAAATCTGATGGTGGGTAAAAAATGAGATTTATTAGAGAGAAAAGTTTAACTTTATTCTTAATTTTAGGTACCAAGAGGAATTATTTGCTTTTAAAATACTTCCTTTACTTTTCTATGGAACGAATATAAAGTGTAAGCAAGCTGATTTGCATTGAAAGCCGTTCAAGGTTGAATTCAAAATGCGTTCATTTTAATGGTAAATGGTCCTTCCAATAAAACAAAATCATCAATATATTGCATATATGCTGTCAAAAACGTTTTGTACTGCACTTGTTCGTACCGACAAAGTTAATTATATAATATATGCAAATATACCTAGGCGAGTGTAAGTACTTATCGTTTATAGATAATTCCAGTCTAATTCAGGTCAATCCAAGTGGTCGAGAAGTTGGAGAATAGCCACTGTATTATGTATTTTTATTAGGATTCTAGATGTTTTTTCAGGTTACAACTTTTAGTTATTTTTATAATTTTTTTTAATTTAAAGTACTTTTTTATTTTAAATTTCACAAGTTTACTATATTAAGAGATTATTTTATTTAATCACCATTGTAATATTTAAAAATCAACAACTAAAAATAAATAAAATTAAAGTTTGATATACATAGTTGATAAATGTGTTTTATTATATTTTAAATGTATATATAATGTAGTAGTTATTTCAGTATACATATTGTGGTAGATATTTCAGTAATATTACTGACATGTTTCCACCAATAGTACCGAAATATTTATTACAATATTAATTGCATCTATACTACAGTATTATCGAAATATTTACTACAAAATTATTGGCATATTAACTACAGTATTACTGAAATATTTACTGCAATATTACTGACATATTTACTACAATATTACTAACACACATACCACTACATTACAGAAATATTTACTGCAGTTTTACCGAAATATTTATTAGAATAATATCGAAATAATTACTACAATATTACCGAAATATTTACTAGAATATAGAACACGTTTTCATGACAACATTGCTATAGAAAGGATGTTAAAAATCGGACGCAAAAATGTAGTAATCATACTTGCAAGATGCAATTATCTCCATATTTATGGTAATTTCCGTGGCGTCGGTCTACAATTGCAGTACTTATTATGGTATATTTTTTTCCGTGTGGGGGCTATAGTCGCTGAATTTATTAGAGATCTACTTCCCGATAATCCATTGACTATAACGATACACCTAAAATAATAACAAAGAGATTGTTTAAAATAAATTGATAAAAACGAACACATGTGCGTATTGTTCCCGCATTTGAACATTCCAAATTGGAGATCCCATTGTGCAACCAAAAATTTGTTTATAAAATAAATTATTACATTGAAAATAAGTTGTTATTATTATTTTAAATATAATACTGCATTTCATAAACAAATTTTTGGGTGCGCTATGGGATCTCCAATTTCAATCTCCATACCACAGTTACTGTTAGAAGACAGTTGCAGATAGGTCATGCTATTCGATGTAACCAAAATTTTATGTAAAGAACATTATAACAAGACTAGGAATTTTTTAGAACTCATACATATAAAGAAGCACGATAATGCAGTAAATGACCGAACCGAAATTCGAAATTTGGCAGTAGCATATTATTGGATAATTTAATAAGATATATTGAGTCTGCTGCATTTACGTAATTCTAGGTTGTTTAGGATACACCAATGTTATTTTTTCTGTACCATATATTTGTTAGAAGGGTATTTGTCTAGATATATGTTACAGTTTCATTAATAATTGTCAATGTTTCAATGTTTTAATAGTTAGTCCATGTTAAATAATTGACAAAGATAATACATATCTAGGAATATTATTCAAGCGTTTTAATTTTTTATTTTGTTTTGAATTTTGTCAGCCGTGTGTCATTTAACGCATATGTCGGTATTGCTTGCCATATGGCTAAGTTGGATGTCCTCTCTGGCAAATCGGAAATCTTCTCATGGAAGCTGCCCTACACCCTAAACTTTACTTTTTCACTTTTAATTTATATAATTCGGCGTTATCATCTCTATCTACTCATTTCTATGGTTTGTCACTCGCGTGTCATTTAATACATAGGTCGCTATTGTCTGCTGTATAGTGAAATAAATGCCATTCCTGATCAATGTTAGTCGGCTTTTCTAAATGCCGTTTTTTTTTATTAGTTTACTATATTTTACTAATTTTATTCATTTTGTTTCATTTATCCTATTTTCAGATTATCTATTTATCAAATCTGAATATTTGGCAAAAAGTAATATTGTACAAGTTTTTTATAGAGCTACGTATTGTTTAAATGCAAGCGATAAATTCAGAAAATTTAAAAAATTTATACCATGTATTTTACCTTCAATTCTATAGGTTAATTATAACCGCCATATATTTAAAATAAATGATTAAATAGTGATTTCATACTTCCACAGGCGTAGTATATTGTATATACATAAAATGAAGTTTGCAAAATTTGTATATAGTAAATAGTGCTATATATCTAACATTTGTTAACATTGATTCTGTAAAAATGGCAAGTTTAGTTATCCGTGAACGATTAATAATATCTATCGCATAAAGAGGCTTAGTCACGCTAATACTTCCGTTAAAGGTGGTACAATTAGTTTTCTTTATGCAAATATATAGCAAAATCGAAAAAATACTCGAGATTGATGTTTATACCTTAATCACTGTCAGGATCTATGTCTGGTAATTGAATTAGATCACGGATAATAACGAATGTGATTTAATTAAAGTAGGTATATTAGATTACGTGACGTACTGCAATTTTTACACCACGATATATGCAATGTCACAGTGAAATATGAAAGTTACGATTAGATACATGTCACTGCAATTGTTCTAAAGTGGTATAAAAATTATGTGTTCCGGTAAACGTGATTTCTGTTATTCACTTCATCAAGGTATACGAATTACAATAAATTCATTTGTATAATGAGTAAGGATTTAATTATTGCAGTAATTTAGATGCAACAGGTGCATTCTACAGAAAGCGAAATGCACTATTTGAAGCCAGGAAATGTTATTGTTAGATGCATGTAAGTATTTAGTGATACAGTAAAAGATATGTATAATTAAATAAATAATATATTATTATTAAATACATTTCCTTCTTTTATGGGCAACGAATTTTATTTGAATAAATTCATGTTATCATCACAAGACTTTCTAATACATAGTTTTACCGGTTTGAATTTGGACATTCTATATAATAATAATAATAATAATAATAGATTTTATTTTCACAGTAACAAACCAAAATTTAATAAAAGGTACAAATTCAGCAAATACTGGAAATCTGATTTTAAATTTTTTCCTTAAAGTCGATTAAAAATACAATATAAAAAAAGAAAACTATTCAACCGCAGATAATAAATTTGGCATTATTCTGTATATAAAGAAAACTGAATTTATACAGATTGCAAAAAAAAAAGGAAATCAGCAACAAAGATAGAAAATAATAATATATAAATCAAAATAAGTTTGATCTGCGAAGTGAAAAGCATGTCAAAACACGCTTCCTATATAAAGAAAATGGATACATTTGTGCTGAAAACTTCATCTTCATTTGCATCACATTTTGATTTCTTAAACTAAATGTCGTAGATATATAAAAAACCACGAAGTTTTACGCACTCATAATATTAAAGCAATTAATGAAATTTATATTTTTGTGATACTTATAGGCTCATTAAATTGCTATTCGAGACCATATGTCTTAATGAACGTTAGTAAATCATTAGACTGTTAATGTTTTCTAAAACTTCGATAATAAAGTCACAAGACAGAAAATGTCACCAACCTCTCCAAAATCAAATTTGACAAACTTTCACCAACAGATTCGAAAAGAAATTGATATCAGTCTGTAGTGGTCTATATAGCTACTATTTTAGATTTCAAGTGTGCCCTTAGTCAAAGCCGATCAATAAATTCAGTACACGAATTTTTAAGCTGAACATAATTGGAAATTGATTTAAAAAACAAACCTACTCTATCATTTTTTCCAATATGTTCTTTAAGCAAATTCAAGTTACTCAGAAGAGATCTAACATTAACATTTTCTATGGTAAAAAAATTCCTTCATAAGTATTATGTAGCAGGCACAATAGAACAAAATAAGTGAAAATAAAATGAAAAAAAGTAAAAGCAAAAAGTAAGTATATTAGCGTTGATTGAAGGAATATATAAAGATGCGCAACGCTATAGTAAAATTGGGTGTCTTTCCGTTAAGTCGTCCCGCAAACCCCTTGCCGAGAAACATCATCGCTGTCTCGGGTTGTTTCGAATCTCGGACCCAAACGACTGATGCATCGCTATAGATCTCGGACCCAGTTTTGGCTACGCTCAGTGCTATGTAGTTGCGCATCTTTATGCATTCCTTCAATCAACGATATTAGTAATATAGTAGTAAATGTAAGAACTATATATAAAAATAAATAAATAACTCTATAACCAGAGATTATGCATTTAATCATCAAATCAAAAAGTAATATCTTTGGCAAGAAAATATTAACGTTTTTTCCCAATGTGCTTCTTGTACCAAGCATATATCCCCAAAATAATCTAGCAGAAAGTATAAGCCCATCAGAAATACTCTGGATGTGAAACCCACAGTTGTTCATAGGCCTACACGAAGTTTATATAAGTCGCTCTTACATAAGAAGAAATTATATACACGGAGGTGTATCTATATACGTGAAAAATGGTTTACAGTACTTTGATATTCCATTAGTGCCGGGACTTTCCGTGGACAAAACCTGTGAAATCTGCGGGATATATCTTGCAAAGTGCAACACAATAATATTATGTACATACCGTTCTCCAACTGGTGATGTTCAGGGTTTTCTAGATATTTTAGCAGACACACTTACCAAAATTCTACGACAATATAAGCAAGATGTAAATATCATTCTAAGCGGTGATTTTAATATTGATATATCTACACAGACAAAAAATACTAGGGATTTACAGAACGCTTTAGTTAGTTTTGAATTAAAACAAACAATTTATGATTTTACAAGAGTTTAGGGAACATCAAAGAGTTGCATAGATAATGTGTTCACCAACTATACTAAATACGAGGCCCACACGTTTATCACATATATTTCTGACCATCACGGCATAAGCTTTCACTTTAACTGTATACAAGCGAAACAAAATTACAGAAAAGCAAGAAACTTATCGCATACAAATTACGATATCTTCGAAAACGCCATTAAAGAACAAACATGGTTAAGCTCACAGAAAGTAAACAATGCTGTTATAAAATCAAACATAATCTTAACACAAATACTCTCTTGCATGGATATCGCTTTTCCTTTGAAGACCAAATTAATAGGAGCTAATAAAACCAGCCAACCTTTCTCGTTCAGCAATGAACTTAGACAGATTAAAGAAACTCTTTCATTAATACAAGAAACCTATAACCGCGTTGGAGGTGATGATCTTAAACAAATATTTAATTCTTACAAAAACTTTTACATCACAAAATTGAGAGAAGAGAAACGAAATAAGTACTTACGCTCTATATACCAATCTGATAACATCCAGAAAGAGATTTGGAACATCATCAAAAGGGAAACAGGCACATCTAACAACTTACAACATCGGGCACCATCTGCTAGTGAATTAAATAATATATTCTCTAATACGGCAAATGAGTTTTCTGCATTGCATAAAGACGACAATGAACCAATAAATTTTATAGGGAATATTCAGTATAATGAACGTTCATGTTTTCTAGTACCAGTGACACCTTTGGAAGTACAGACGATCAAAACATTAAAGCGAAAGATGCTTTGGACGTATATGGCATGAATACGAAAATGCTAAAAAAATGTTCGAATTGCCTACTGGAACCACTTACTGATTTGGTGAATGCATGTTTTGAGCAAGGAATTGTGCCTGATAACATGAAAATTGCAAAAGTGACTCCTATTTACAAATCCGGTGACCCCAATAATCCAAAGAACTACAGACCTATTTCCGTGTTACCTACACTGTCAAAAGTCCTCGAAACCGTCGTCTTACTGCGCCTCACATCATTCCTGGGAAACCACTCCATTCTAACCGGGCAACAATTTGGATTCTGTCCGGGAAAATCGACAGTGGATATTATCGGTTTTGAACTTCGTTTGGGATGCTATGGAGGATGGGGACGATGGTTTGGTGGTGATGTGTGATTTGTCTAAGGCCTTTGACTGCGTAAGACATGAGATTCTCTTGGAAAAATTAGATCGCTACGGCGTTCGTGGTTTAGCATCCAGGCTTTTAAAATCGTTCTTCGAGAACAGAAGACAAGTTGTGTATGCAAACAATGAAATGAGTGAATCGCGACATGTTGAGCACGGAGTAGCTCAGGGGTCGCTTATTGGTCCTCTTCTGTTCTGTATTTATATAAATGACTTACCATACAATATTTCAAGCCATGTGGTATTGTACGCAGATGACACTACTTTTTTATTCAGAGGTACAGATGAAAAACAACTTAAAACGAAAGCTGAAACGACATTGTCCAGGGCTGCCACTTCGTTTACATCTAATGGTCTTACTGTCAATGAAGCAAAGAATGTTCAATTACCATTCACCTGTAAACGTAGTAAAACACCTGCAAATGCCTGGTCTGCAAAGCTTTTAGGAATTACCCTGGATACTCGGCTGACTTGGCGGTCTCACATTGATGAACTTCATACAAAACTTTCCAGTGATCTTTACGCCATACGGAGGTTAATAACCTTATTAAATAAGGATGCAGCAATAACGGCATACCATGCACTTTTTCATTCCCGTATGAGCTATGGTCTTCAACTGTGGGGCGAATCGACACATGCTGTAGACATATTCATTCTACAAAAAAAGGCAATTCGTACAATAGAGCAGGTCGATAGAATGACATCGTGCAGGCCTCTCTTTGTTAGAAACAAGATCATGTCTTTGCCATCAGCATATATCTATAGACAGCTTCTTCGAGCTAAATTGGAGCTACCCACATTGAACAGAAAAGGAGATGTGACGCAGTTGCGACTAAGATGTCAATCACAGGTTCTACTTCCGAATCACAGATTGCAGACCACGAGTGCCAAACATAGACATCTAGAACTATTTAATAAATTACCGAACACTTGGATTGAAAAACCAGTGCCACAATTCAAAACATCCATTAAGAAATACTTATTAGAAAACAGCTTCTACTCGGTTACTGAGTTTTTACAAGATATCAATAAGCTTCATTTACATTGAATTATATCTACCATTAGTACACACAAACATTGTTATATAGCACACGCCTACACACATTCACACACACACGCTCACGCACACACCACTTGTTTCGACGTTACCGCTGTATTTTACATACTTTTGTATTTTTTATTAGTTGGTACAATAAAGCTATTCTATTCTATTCTATTCTATTCTATTCTATGAGAGGTTTATGCGATGCATTTTATTAACTACTTTAGTAAATAAATTACAATTATTTGACCATATCGTACCACATGTCTTATATCCCTCATTGATGTTGCTCTTTTTCTAGTTACGTCCTGATGTACTTGCGTTTAGTTGCTGTATAGTTGGGCCAGAGCAGCGGGGGAGGCTATGATCCTACCCTTTAGTTGGGCCGGAGCGGTCCGACGTATGGGATTAGGTGCACTACTAATGACACTTCCTAATTTGCTCCCCCCTGATTATGCATTTACAGATTTGGCCTATAAAATTTATAGGCCAAATTTATAATAAAATTATTATTTTTACCTGTTTTACCAACTTGCACTTTTTATGTTCTCTTGAAATAATTTATATGGATGGCAGGTTTGACTTTTGTACAACATTTTTCATACAATTTTTTACTATTCACGGTTTCAGGCAAGGGCATTATATACCTCTAATTTTCTGTTTGCTGTCTGGCAAAAGGCAAACAGTATAATATATATAACTCTATGATATTTACTGACAGATAAATGTAATGAAAATAACCTAAGTTTCTCCCAGAATATGATTTATTGACTTTGAATTAGGGATCCATAATGTTGTTAATCAAGTATGGAGAGATGTTTATATTATAGTATGCAGGTTTCATTTGTCGCAGGCATACGAAAATAATACTGATGTCGGAAAATTTGAAAATATTTCTTTGGACTGGATTTTACTTTCTTATACGTAGTATAAGGAAGTATTGTGATGATGAAAATTTTCGACCTCGAGATTTTTGCAGATGTCCACGTTTTGAGGTCCCCTGATACCAAAAAAGTGGTTTTTAAAAAATGTCTGTCTGTCTGTCTGTCTGTCTGTCTGTCTGTGTGTGTGTGACCACGATAGCGGTCAAACCGCTGGAGATATCAATTCCAAATTTTGTATTTACGTGTACAATCTCCCTCTTGAGATCTGATTAGTTTTTCAGTAAAATCGGTAAACCGGAAGTAGCAGTTTACTTCAGTGAAAAAATCGAGTTTTGTCAATATTTCGTCAATTACTAAGTTTAAACAAGTAGGTCTTTTACTCTTATCGGAAATCAGTTTTTTGCGAATATCTCGCAAGTCATGCTTTCTAGGCAGGTACATTACGAGTATAAAAGTATTTAAATTATAACTTTAAATATCTTTTGTATAAAAAAAATTTCAAAATTCGGACCGGAAGTACCACTTTTACTCTTACCGAATATCGATTTTTTGTAGATATGTCGTAAATTATGCATTCTATATATATTTATTAAAAGTACAAAAGTATTTATAGTTGAATTTGCAATATTTTATGTGTACATGAAATTTCAAAATTCGGACCGGAAGTGGCACTTTTACTCTTAGCGAGTAGCACTTTTTTTCGAATATCTTGCAAAGTATGCATTCTATAGCGATTTATTAAGAGAATGAAAGTACTTAGAATAGGATTTTGAATAAGTTTTGTATAAAAAAATTCTTGAAATTGTATAGTTTGAAACGCTCATACGTATAAGAAAGTCGTGTGGTGGCCACACCTCATTTTTTTAAATTCTATTGAAGTAGGTGACTGTTTTACTTTTGATTTAATTCAAGACATATTTGAAAATAATAAGTAAGAAAAATTTTGTGATTATTTGGCTGGCAATTACATTACCGAAGATTCATTTTTCCCTCCATATATTTGGGCCTCTTCAAGTGCCTCTATTAGCGGAACTACGAATGCCTGTGAATCCTTACACTCTAGATTCAATAAAAGTTTCCACCCCACACACCCAAATATTTTCAATCTTTAGATCAACTTTTAACCTTTCAAAGTGAAGTGTATGTAAAAATTAATAGTTTTAATAGGTATATTCATCCAGTTAGACCCACTATAAGAATAAAACAAAGGTATGTACAAAGTAAGTAAGTAGGTTAGATTTTGTTAAAACAATTTATTATAAATATGATTCAATTATTTAATATTATTATATATTAGCTATTGTATATATGTTTTTCTAAAACTTCTGTAATTGTGTTGTATTTATATGGATGTATATAATTTCGAATTATTTGTGTCGTCTTTTAAATAAATATGTATATTACTTTCTCACTGCCGTGTATTCTTTTTTGTCCTTTTCAAAGTACGATTTAGCAAATAAATATTAAGTTTAATTTTTATTACTCCTACAAGAAATTTGTATATGCCTCCATAGACAAGAACAGCAGACCCTTGGCCCAACTATACAGTAGGATTAACAACGTAATCTGTCAAATCAAGGGTGATTCAGGTAATCTGGCCCAACTATACGACTTCGTATTTATCTACATTGCATGATTTGGGATAAAAAAAATAATCACCTGTAGCGAATAAGACGCATTAAAAATTAATATATTTGTCGGCAGTTTTAACCGTTTAAGCGCATTCGTGCATACAGCATAATATACACTCATACACACAATGAAAGATATATAATTTCAAGAGTAACTTCTTCGAAATTAGGCACCAGAAAAATGTGGAAAAATCTTGATGGTTGCAAGTTGTCTCTAACAATTACGAACCAATATATAACAAATAGTCTTTCGTTATTACAAGAAATAAACTTTTAATTTCCAATAAAAACTTAAAATATAATGTTCTACATATCTACAATGTCTACTACTAAAGATATAAAATGCGTATTTATGTATCCTTATATGAACAGGTGATATCACTTTTAATCATAACTATTTTGCATATGAACAATTTTTTTAAATCGTTAAACAGTTATACATACTTTTGTAAGACAATAACGCCGACAATAATCTATGAATTAGCACACCTGCATCAAAAGTTACTGTAATTCTACCTTCACTTGATCACTCATGTGTGGTCGCGTAATATTTTGTGTTATATAGAATAAGTTGTTTTATATCTTATAATTTTATTGGAATTTCAGAGATTTTGAAATTATTAATTAATATTAATATGCATAACATTTAGTCTTATACTATATAAATGTTCCCTATTCGTTTTGGTTAGTCATAATATATAATATAAAAATATTTTCTAATTTTAAAATGATAGATGTATAACAGGAATTGAATCGTTAATACTTGTCCTGAATTATTGAAGTGAAAACGTCTATGGGCGCGTTGATGCATTGATTGTTGGACACTGAACGAGACTGAGCCGTCACGCTCGGAATGTAACGCTCGTTCGGGTAAAGTCGGCTCGAGTCGAGTTGACTAAGGAAGCGAGAGAGATATAATTAACGCGTCTCTGCGGGTCTCTGCTATACTCGCTCGGCAACCGTTTCACGCTCGGCTTTGTATTTTAACGCTAACTAGCGGTATTTAATTTCAATTAAATTGAAATTTAGATAAATACGCGAAATATTGTATTTTTATTTTCTGAAAAATTCTTGTCCGCATGCAGATGCGATCCCGAGCCGCCCGGGTATGAGGCCGGCACGTTACCATTAGACCAGCGCGGGAACTCGTATGAGAATTATCATTTCGTCTATTTGTATATATACATGCGTACGTATGAGCTTTTGAAGTGAAAACTTGTTCAGACCGAGCGAAATGTACTAGAATAATGTATACACAATAATAATAAATATATATTTTTTAAATGTAATATAGAACGAAAATGGAAAATGGAAATGTAAATGAATATAGAACGAAATAAAAAGTTGTATTTCGTATTATTAACCTCACCTTGATGAAGTTTTCACTTCAGCCGTGTGGTCTTAAGCACACCCATTTTTTATATTTCACATAGACATGGTACGAAATTTTAATGTTTTTTATATTTTATTATTTTAATTTTCTGACATTACACTAGGCCTGTGACGCCGAAGTTTTTCAAAAACAGATCTCATTTTAATAATAATAATTTTGTTGTTTTATATAGCCAGCGACACGCGTTATTCTGTTGAAAACTATCTGCATTACCTCGTTTTTAGTTTCTTATATGTAATATGAGATGTGATGAAAATTTTCGATCGTGAAATTCTTGCACATAACCATGCTTTGAAGTCCTCTGACATGGAAAAACTGATTTTTGAGAAATATATTTCAGTGCATTTGCCTGTCTTTATGAATGAAACCACGAAAGTGGTCAAACGGCTAAAGCTATTAATGCCAAATATTATATTTACGAGTGTAATCTTCCTCTTGAGATATGATTCAGATATTAAATATTTGGCTTTTAAGTGAGAGTAGGAGATCCGAATCTTTGTGAAGAAGATTTTGATTTTATTTTTATGTAGAATTTTGGCTATTTCAATAGACATTAATGCTACCACTTACATTAGTACTAAGTCAAATGATTCTTAAGAAATAACTACTTTTACAATATTGAGGAGAACATGATCGTCCAGTGGATTGATCACAAGCAGATAGTCTTGTCAATTTATATTATATTTTATTATAACATCCACCGGGCGCCCCAAGTTTAAACGCAGATATTTTTTGAAACATATTTATCAACATTAAAACCAAAAATTTACTTTAGCTTTACTTAAATTTGAAGTTTAATGGAAAACATCTAAATTCCATATATAATATAATTTACAACCTGCCTGCATTAATCGACACAGTAAAGTTTGGTTATTTATGGCCTTTTATTAACAAACATTCCCGACGGAATGATCAAGATCTTTAGAGGAGATACCGGCACACCCCACTACTACTTCAGCTAGCCATGTTCTAGGAGCCAAGCCGACCTTCGGCCGCAACCCAACAATTCACCGCCACCGGCAAAATAACCCTTATTTATGAAATGAAATTTATATGTATTTTGTAACTGACTGTATCAATAGGTACACTTCAGATAATGGCATATACCTCAATCAAATTAAAATTATATCACCTCCAGGAACGAAAAATTTGATGACAGTACCTACTGAGACACACATTCAGAAAACTAATTTAAGATTATTAAATACATTATATATAACATTTAGAATCGTTTCCCGAGATTCAAAATATCATAACATTTTTTATTAACAAGACTTGGTTCCTACAACGTGGCTCGCTGGAGTAGTAGTGGAGGGTGCCGGTGTCTCCTCTAAAAATCTTGACCATTTCGTCTAGAATGTTTGTTAATAAACGGCCATGAATAACCACACTTTACTGTGTCGATTAATGCAGGCATGTTGTAAATTATAAATAGAATTTGGATGCTTTCCATTAAACTTCAAATTTAAGGAAAGCTAAGCTAAATTTTTGATTTTAATTTAGATAAATATGTTCAAAAAATATTTGCGGTAAATTTGGGTCACCCGGTAGATGTTATTATGAAATATAATATAAATTGGCATGACTATCTGCTTGTGATCAATTCACTCGACAATCATGTTCTCAGACTTAATACAATGAAAGTGGTAGCATTAATGTCTATTGAAAGATTATTATAAAACTTAGTGGCAGTATATTTGGTACCAAACTTAAATAATGCCGGTTAAACGCAAATATGTTCTACAACAGAGTATGGGTCATTTTTTATAGCAGTCGACTATATTAATATGAAATTGTATTGACATTAAAGTTATTAAGTAAGTGAAATTGATGTATGTTTCTTTGTGCATTATTTAACATTAAAAGTTATCTGACTTTTAGATGCTGTCATTATGGCGCTTTATTAGTTTTTTAATTTATTTGGCTGTCATTATCAAAATTATCGGCGAAAACACAAAAAAACGCTTAGATGTCTTAATATAGTTGAGATGGTATACAGATGTATTATGCTGAGTACATTCAAGTTACTGCTGTGTGATTTGAATGATTATTGTTTATATAATTTATTGTTTTAAATGGATGCTCCCAGTAATAATAATAGAAATTCTAATACGAATAAGATTAGTATTATTAATAATAACTTTAATAATATTCATTTATTTCAGCAGTATAATAAGAATTAAATTTAGATACACTCTCATGAAAGATATAAGTCAAGACTGTCATAAATATAATAATATTCAAACACCTTTTGATATTTGTCATAATTATCTTTTGACGTCTGTTATATTTATCATCTAAAATATTTAAATTTGTCAAAAATTCTTGGCTACTAAACAGTACAGCCAAATATTATATAAAATATAGGTGTAGGAAAGTAATATTTAATACCTTATTTATAATATTTAATTTGTTACTGGCTTTCATGTAATAGTATTTTACTAGTGGAAGGGATATATCCTGAAATATTAATTAATTAATTCAATTTTATTGTTCTGAAATTTGTTAGATTCTAGACAGATGTATGTACTTATTTTCGCTTTGGCATCCTGTTCAGCGATGACATTTGAGAATACAACGCGCTTCATAATTAGATCTCGAGAGTTGTACAACATGGATGTCTGTCAAAACAGTCGCGGAATTTTATCTCAATGAGTAAGGTTCAGATTTTTCCGATGTCTACTGGTGTGCCGTGAGCGACCTTGACGATTATTTTCTGATTACTGGGTAAATTTGTCGATCGTGTAGTGAGGACTTTAACTTGCAATGGTAATCACAAATACAAACAATGTAGACGATAGCATTAAGAAAATATTCATATATACGTTTACCATAACATATAGGAAGAACTTAAAAAATATGAAATCAAATCTAATAGAAACATAATTATGAGACTTTACGTCTGGAAAGTAATTGTTAGAGCGCGGACACGAGCGAGTCATGACTCATCGCCCATGGGCGCACTATTGAAATGTTGTATTTTTAAAGAGGTTTTAATTTTATTAGTGTAATTGGATAACAAGTGGCTGGTGATCTATAAAATACAATATTTGTTAATTTTCTCGTCTGTAAGACCTGTTCTCTTTGAATTAAGTACATCCTTGTAGATAGAAAACGTCCTTTCTACATCGCAACTGGTTATATGTGCGTACTGGAAATATTCTTTTATTTCAGCGTATTTAGCATACACAATTGCCGCAATGTTATTAAATCTGGATTTCTATTAAAAACTGCGTCTAACTTTTGCCGAAGGCCACATCCGAAGTCACTTGGAATTATTAATAGCCACATCTAATGTGGTTAATGCATTCTATTTTCAAAATATGTGATTAGTTTAGGCAAATTTCCAAAGTGTTCCTGAAGGAATAACAACTGATGTTACAAATTTGGGATTTGTGTTAGTTCCTTGCACTCAAAACTACTTCGAGCATCGTCATTTAAACATTTAACGAAATTTTGTATACTATCGAAATTCTCTGCATAAAAACTATTTCTGTGTATGTTTTAGCCTAAGTGACGAACGTGCGATATTTTGGCATTCTGTAACGATATTTCACAGACTTAGTAACAAAATTTCGAAATCACTGACAATTCATTTTCATATCAGAAATAGTAATATAAACAACGTTCTAGATCTAATTATATGATAACTAAAAATGTACGCGTATGTTATTGAAACTAAATAACAGTAACTATATACATATTTACATTATTTCTCTTGCGAAATAAAAGGTAAATATAATGAATTTTTAAAACCCCTCAGGCTATCTACGCCGATGTAGAAAGAATTTTGCTCATAAATTCCTTATTTTATGGCCATTTTTTGCTCTCATTCTCGGGCTCTTCTCGAGCGTAAACAGATGTTGCAGTTCACCATATGAATTAGTGCTATTCAGTAAATGTGTGTTGTTTACATTATTTCTTTGCTCCGTTGTAACTTCGTCGTAGTTTAAGTCGGTCATGTCCGCGCCCTAGTAATTCTAATTACGGGACCATACGTACGCACATGTAAAAGTATTTAAATATGATTAACAGGTCTTTACGAACTATTGACATAGTTCCGGTATCGCTCTCGTGTGAAGAAGGTATCATAATAGTTCGATGACAATGACATAATCAATTACGCCATTATTTTTTTTTCCTATATTAATTTTTAATGTTGTCACTTATGTCTTTTTTCCTGTTTTTCGGTATTCATTGGATTATGCCATTATAATTAATTAACTTAATTGTACACAAATTGCCCCATATAAATGGATATACAGGGTCCGGCAAAAAGCGGGGTTGTACCTATTTTAAACCTATAGGCTGTTTCAAAAGGCAGTGTCAGACCTAAGCTCTGTTTGTTTTTAATGGAACGTACTGTATATTCACAGCCAAAAAAATTTGCAATAGAGAGCTGATTTTTTGAGATAATATTCTAAAGGTCTAAATTTGATAGTTCAAGTGTAACTAATTATTTTTGATGATGAATTCATTTGCCTCTCCACTAGGAAAAACAAAAAAATTGAAAACAACTTAGTAGCAAATTTTAGTATTTAGTATTTAATTAGTATTTAGTATGAAATAAATGCTCTAAGATTCTATGGTCCGCTTCAAAAATACATGACACATACTAGGCATACGCCTCCTTGGCCATATTATTATACTGGTTTGAGAAATGTCGATAAGTCAGAAACTCAATTTTAGCAATGTATTATACTAGATTGGCTTCCTTTAGCAATTACTTATTATTTATTTAACTTATTACTACCATTTGGAATATGTTTCTTAATATAATATAGACGAATAGAACAAAATGGAATATTTTTACAAGTGGTAGTATAAATTACTTTCATACACTGTACATACGTACAAGAGGAAGTAAGATGTAATGTACCCTTGTTAAATTTCTATTGTAAAAATGCATTACATACCTTAAATATCTCTCTGTACATGATCCAAATAACATAAGAGCAGTTGATCAGCAACTAATCCTAATATTTTGCCTTTTTTATTTGTGCAGAATGGCCTGCTTAAGTAAATTAATTTATCACACATATTACATATAAATTATCAAAGCTAGTCGTATATAGAATTATACCGCCATAATTAGCATTGACGCACGAATCTTTTTGTCAATGAATATTCAGGCGTTTCATGTTAAACAATACAATTTTCCTTCAGGAAGATTCCATATAAAACAAAATATTTTTAAAGCGTGCTGTTGATGGTACGGTACAACATTCAGTATTGAAAAATTTGATTCATTTTCAAGTAACCTTCGTCACTATACATATTATATTTTATTATTTGCCAATGGTGTTGGATATTTAATTTTACTAATTAACTTTAACATTTGCTAAACGTTTTAGATTATTTATTTTATTAAGTCACAAGGTATCATTACAAGAAGCGACTTTAGTTCTTTCATTTCCGCATTCGTCGAAGAGTGTTTAAAACAACACCAAAACCAGTAGTGTGAGAGAAGGTAAAGGACTATAAAGTAAATCTAGACACTGCAGTAGTAGGCCGGTTGGAAAAACGTACATATAAGTTGTATACTACCAAAAACAATTATAATATAAAAATAAAATAGATTCGGCTTTCACTTGATGTAGTTCCATATTACAAACGTAAATAAAACATACTTGTTGAACTACACTTTAAAAACTAGAAATTGAACAATTGTTTCACCACACAGTGGCTTCTTCAGCAATGACTAAAAATATTAGTTACAAAGTATATATATATGTGTATCGGTTGTAGGAGGTAAGAAAAAAGGGAAAAAAAGAAACAAAGGGGGAAGTGGGTTAAAACACTCATAGTGCAATACACATAGTTTTATGAGGGTTTTAACCCACTTCCCCCTTTGTTTTTTTTCCCTTTTTTCTTACCTCCTACAACCGATACACATATATATACTTTGTAACTTATATTTTTAGTAATTGCTGAAGAAGCCAATGTGTAGTGAAACAATTGTTCAATTTCTAGTTATTAAAGTGTAGTTCAACAAGTCTGTTTTGTTTTATTTACGTTTATAATATAAAAGTTGCAGACAATCAGCGAAAATTACTTGTGTGATTTCTCTCTTACCGGTGGATCCCATTTTTCATCTTCTGTTATAGTTTTTGACGAAAGTGGTTTTTATTCAACTGAAGGCACCAAGTGTGAGCAAATGTCTTACCGCTAAAATTTTTATTCGGAAATAGCAATTTCGGAATCAAACCCCCTATCATTTCTAAATCTTAATACTGTTACTTTCGGTATACCCACTACATAGGCAATCTTTTTATTTGATCTGCTAAGACAGGCCTTTATTCCCTGTTCATTATTGTAAAATATGTATGTCTAGCTTATCATATTTTCTTCATACACAATATTCATCTGCTAGTGTATATTTTTTGGATATATTTCTTTTCCTCGTGAAGAATTTGATTACGCTTTTAAGTTATATCTATATTTTAATTATTGAAGTGAAAACTTCTGTGGGCGCGTTGATGGTTTGATTGTTGGGTACTGAACGAGACTGAGCCGTCACGCTCGGAATGTAACGCTCGTTCGGATAAAGTCGGCTCGAGTCGAGTCGACTAAGCGAGCGAGAGAGATATAATTAACGCGTCTCTGCCGAACGAAAATGGAAAATGGAAAATGTAAATGTAAATGAATATAGAACGAAAAAAAAGTTGTATTTCGCATTATCAACCTCGCCTTGTTGAAGTTTTCACTTCTGTCGTGTGGTCTTAAGCACACCCGTTTTTTTTTGTTAGTTAAGACTGCACAAAAACATCAACACTTTTAGGATATGAACTTGGATAATAAACACCAAAGCGTTTCAGTAAAAAAATGCTATTTTCATGATTAGGAAAATAATATAAAACCTTTCCCCGTACTTGCACCTACATTCAAAAATACACGAAAGATTTATAAAATTAATATTTACTAAAAACGATCACATATGATTCTGACATGAATATATAGGGAACTTTTACACAATCCAAAGTCTGAAGAAAATACCCCAATTAAAATATGATAACATGATGTTGAGAATTATGAAAGTGTGTGAATTGAATTGGTACATGGAAATAGAATTTACGAGTACCAGAATGTCAATTAAACGTATGGTGTTTCTTACGACAATTTCTATCTTGCGTTCATAAAATTTTCTTTCCATAAAGACTCTAAAGTTTCGGACTACTAGGCTACGTATTTTTATATTAATAACAGATGGAGTAAAATTGATAGAAACAGCTTTCCGTGTATTAATTGTCGTTTGCTTCTTAAATGAATGTACTCGTAAACAAACCATACGTTATATAGAACTAAAATTCAGATAAATATTATATGAATCATGTTTTACAATGTT
This sequence comes from Amphimallon solstitiale, assembly GCA_963170755.1. NCBI lineage: Eukaryota > Metazoa > Arthropoda > Insecta > Coleoptera > Scarabaeidae > Amphimallon > Amphimallon solstitiale. The sequence goes on along the minus strand of OY720676.1, from coordinate 141,152,013 downwards.
AATTGCAGATTTAATTTACCCCACTCTATCTGCTGCTGTTGGTGCGTCTGTTAGTGATCGTGTAACTTTTGAACTTGACCGATTGAGGTCATATTCACACAATATATTTGTTTTGTCGAGACGATGGCTTACAGCTATGATAGGATCCGAAAGGTGGCGCTATAGTGAAGTTATTAACAAATTCTATATTGATGTACAAAATGATTCATATTTACAATATCGCTGAGGTATTTGACGAGGGTGGCCAGGTGGATGTAATATAGACCGATTTTTCATAAGCGTTCGATTCCATAGATGACACTGTGTTACTTAGCAATGAGTAGCCCGCCTGGTCTTCAGCATCTCGTTGCTCCGACTGACGAGCTCATATCTGGGTGATCGGGTGAATTACGTTTGTTTCAATGGCTTCAAGTTGTTTAATTCTAATTCTCATCTGGTGTGCCACAAGGTTCTAAACGGGGGCCTCTCTTATTTAACATATTCATAAATGACCTCATGTCATCACTCAGTTGTTCGGTCCTGGTATATGCGGACGATCTAAAGATTTACCGTAGATAAGATAACGTTTTGAATGTCACTTCTTTGCAATCGAGTATTGACGACATTGTCAAATAGTGCTCAATGGTTGCTCAGTCAATAAATTGAAACTAAGCATTGACGAATGCTGTTTTGTATCATTCACAAAAAGGACTAACAGAATAGACTCCTGCATTATAATAAATGATGATATGGGGTCACAGACTATCCACTAAAACTAGCACTACCTTCTTTACTACCACTTCCAAGACGAACGCACTTCTGAGGGTACCAGTACAGCATGCCTCAAGAAATATAAAAATTTAACATGTTTAATTTTTATATTTTTTGCAAAGGATTTTTTTATTCTGTATTATTATTACTATTATTAATATATTATGTTGGTTAAGGGCTAAAAAAAATCACAAAAACTGGACACGATAGGTGGCGCTGTGGTCGACTTATTAATAAATTGAAATGCCCCTTGCCTATTCTCCAATTGCGTCAATGACCTCTTCTGTCCAGTCTTTCTTTTATTGGAACTTTAACCAAATCAAACTCATTGCGCCACCTAACAGAAAGGACAGAACAACTTCTGCCGGGCCAGCTACTAATATTATAAATAAGTAACCTTAATGTGTGATGTTATGTGTAAATAGTATGATTCTTCTTTGTAGAATCCTTATTTGTGCATCATACAATACAAATTACAAATTTTCTAACTTTGACATATACAATTTTTAATATTGACTTTCCAAAATAACATGTAGATATGATACGATCACTATGGACGATATTTCAAATTATTGTAACATATTCACCATGTAATGTGTAATGCAAATTTTTGGGTTTCCTTTATAATAAAGCAGTGGAATATGTTTTATTATAAAGTATGTGTAAAATTTACAATTTAAATCACCTTTAAAGATTATGAATATGTTACTCACTTTTACTTATGTCCCAAATTAACCTTTCATATGAATTATTACCCACGTTTAATGTAAATATGATAAATATAAGACTCGATAATATATAATTTGTCACTCTGACATCAACTAGAAAATCTCTAGGCGAAATAGGGGAATACGCATGCCTTTAATGCGACTCGTGCTTTGTCGGCTCTCGATCAACAGCGTGCTGTCAACCTGTCTACCGGTTTCCCCGAGAGTGGACAAAACGAAAGTTTGTTTAGTCTCATGAAAAAGTACCCGTTTTCCCCAGCTTGCGCATTCCTACGCTGTGCCTCCAGCAATAAATTCTCTTTTAAGAAGTCTGACATCAGGCAGCTGATTTAGTCAGCAATTATTATTATGTCATTGTAAGAACAAATTTTTGAGGAATTATTCACAAAAATGACAAACAATAAAGGCCCCATTACGAAGGCTTGAGGAACTACTCGTTTAACATTGTGCTAGGAAATCAACCTGCGAACACCACCATTAATATTCTATTCGATATATACGACTTTAATCAGTCTAATGTTCGACCACGAATTCCATAATCATAGAATTTATTGCCAACTACATCAAGAGCTTTACTTAGGTCATTTATATAGGATAAAGCAGGGGTGGGCAACTTAAAAGTGAAGTATGCCGTATTCTAAAAGCTAATCTGTTTGCGGGCCAATATGCATACATTTGATTATAAATTAAAACTTAACCAATTATTAAACATTTATTATGTTCAGGTCCAGGTACAGTTAAGTAAGGTAACAATAAAACATAAGACAATATTAGACATATTTATTATCTGTAAATATTCAATCTCAAATTAAAAATTAAAACTAAAACGATAAATAGTGGAATTTTAATGCGTCATCTGTATTCTTATTGTTAAGTAGTTCTTCAAAGTTTGGTGTAACTGCAGAAGTGGATAATATTAATAAATCTGAGAGATGACCTCGCGTCAGTGTGGTTCGATACTTATCTTTAATGAAATTTAATTACGAAAAGAATTTTTCGCACACGTGTGTTGAGCCAAATCGACACACACAATGCACGGCTTGAAAATATTTGGATAATCCTGATAAAATTCCAAAATTTCACATACTCTTCTGTTGTTTGTGATCTGATCAGCTCCGCAAATTTATTTTTGAGTAGCAAGTGATGTTGCAGATCCGCTAATTCAAGTTGTATATTCGACCAACTCTTCAGAATTAATTGCGAATGGATTCATAAAAAGGGATATTGTTTCCTTTTCTTCGTCAAATTTTTAAACTTGGTATTAAAGGATGTCAACAAGTCGACCGCCATCTCATATTTATCCCAATTAGGTAAAATATTTTCTGAGGTGTTCTTAATTTCCAACAGAGTTGGAAAATGAACAATGTCTTTTCTTGCTATGTCTTTTATCAATAATTTCAACTTAGCCCTAAAACTATTGACAATATTTACCATTATTGGTAATGAGGAATCATTGCCTTGTAATTTTAAGTTGAGTTTATTGAGGTGAGTTGTTATGTCTGACAAGAAAGCAAAATCATATAGCCATCCATGATCTTCAAATAAATTTCTTTCTTCAGGCACTGCATTTTTCCTTGTAAATATGACAAAACTTAATTTAAAAAAGCCGACTTAACATTTTCCCTTTTGACAGCCATCGGACAGCGCAATGAAGAAGTAATTCTCCATGTTCATTAATTTGTTCTTCAACAGGCTCAATGATATAAGCGAATTTCATATCTTTTGTACAAAGAGCTTCTTGATGAATAATACAGTGATAAGAAAATGTGTTTCTCAAGTAAAGCAACATAACCATTGCGCTCTCCTATGATAGTAGGCGCTCCATCAGTACAAATTGAAAGAAATTTGTTCCAATCAAGGTCGTGCTTTTCAATACAATCCATGATCTTTTGAAAGATGTCGAATCCTGTAGTTGTCATGGATAAATCACACACTTCAAGGAGATCTTGAAACACATTAAAATCTTCATCAACGCATCGCACGAAAACGGCTAACTGAGACATTTCAGTTAAGTCGCACGTTTCATCAACGGCCAATGAAAAATATTTACATTCAGTCTTTCGTATTTGGTTGAACACATCACTAGCCATTTCTTCCACCCTCCTGGTTACAGTATTTCGAGAAAGAGAAATATTGCTTGCCATATTTTTAGTTCTATTTTCATGAGTATTTTCGGCAAAAATAGAAAAAGCTTCTTTTATAATTCCTCCGTCAGAATAAGGGTTTTTCTTTCTCGCCAAGACAAGAGAGATCCCATATGAAGCTTTTACCATATTCTTCATTTCGTCATGTTGTATATGAAATATATGTTGCTGAGAAAGAAAAGACTTCTTCTTCTTTGGAATATAATCGGTTCTAAGAGTACTACCCTCCGGGTAATCTGTACTAAAATTATTATGATTCTGACGATAATGTCCTTCTATATTAAAATTTTGGGCAACGGTAACCGTGGTAGAACAAATGAGACATACTGTTTTAGATGCCTTTGCTCTCGGTAAAAAACGTATTTTGTTTCCTATTCTTGATGAAAGTTACGGGAGCTTGATGCACTTTCTTATTCCACAAACTTGGTTTGCTTTGAGCTATTTTATTCAGCACAAACCACGACACTCACAGCAATCAGAGTGCAAACCTTCGGGTAGGTAATAAACTTTTAAGAAAAACAATACATGCAACTAAAACTTTAGTCCTAACGAAATTGACCGACAGTCGACAGCGTTGATTGATAATATGAGAATACAACCCGACAGGCAGAAACCAGTGTTGCCAACTAAATATCTTGTTTGGGCGCTACCACTTGTACAAAATTCCGCTACGTGGCGCTACGAAATAAAATTTTATGAGTAGATATGCATATTTTTTAGTTTTTCAAGCAATTCTTCTTTAATTGCCCTTGATAAAACATTTTTTATTATACTGCAGCATTTTGTACTTTTTAAGTTTACATTTTTAGCAATATTTAAATTTTTAAAATTAGATTTAGATATTTCAGCGATGTGGTTTATAGAAGTAAAACTTAAATTATGTAGAGCTACTAATAAACTAAATCTTATTTCAGCTGTAATTGAATCTTTGTCAGCTTTAACTAATGGGAATACATCAGAAATCTTTTTTTATTGTTTTTTTGGTTTGAATATGTTTTGTATGTCTTTGGCATAAGGAATGTCTCACAAGATGACTTTTCTTACTTCCAAGAATTACGTCGCATATCCTACACTTAGCTTTTGACTTATCTTCTAATTGCTCCAACAATCCAGAAAATCGTTGATCATTCAACCAATTGTCCGAAAATAGTTGCTTCCGTAATTTTTTTTTTGGATATTTGCAATTCACCCTTATAAGCTCTTTTAGCTGTTGGTGTAGCTACAGTACTTGGACCTGCCATATCATCGCCAATTAATCCGCTTTCGCTGGCCATATTACCTTTAGAATGCAATGATTGCTTTATATTCCTATACTAAAGTAAATGTACAGAACATTCAAATTACTAAGGACTTACTGTTTGCCAAATATTTGCAACTCTTTCTTTTAATTATTACTACACGTCCTACACAGCTGCACTAACTCAAGAATTTTATGGTGAACTGGCCTTATTCTCTTCTACACACACAGCGATATCGCTATATGTGTTTAATAAGGTTCATAAAGTTTCTGTATGATACGGGAATAGGTAAATCCCCAATTTAAAATACTTATATTGAGCGTTTAAGTGATAGAAACCTATAATATTAATATCGCTCTGTGAAATGTTACACCTAGTGGTCGACAGATGGCTGTATAATAACTTAATATTTGTATAAAATTTAAAGTGCTACGGAAAAATCAATCGTCAATTCCGCTACATATTACGCATTTTTCTTTGCGCTTTGGCGCTTCAGCAACCAAATTCCGCTACGGTTGGCAACACTGGGCAGAAACATGTTTCTCTAACGCCCGGTATTATCAACGTATTTAAAATGACTTTTATGTTAAGTGGCATTTAAATATCATACAAGCGTATTATGAACATATTTAAAGGGCCATTTGAGGATAAAAGCGCATTTAAGCTAAGTGCTCGAATTTGAAAACTTAACTACTAAAAGGCGATTTAACGCATGCGTATTTACATTGATTTACATAGCGACATAACATCAAACATCGCTTGCAAAGTTATTTTAAGTTAAATGTACAATCCTAGTTGTCTAGATATTATTTTTCATCTTTTGTATATATGAATGATTTATAAAAGGAATTTGAAATAGATTCTTCGTCAAGTGACAACAAAAATTAATGGAAATAATTCCGAAGACGACCAAAAATATTTATCGCAAAATCACAACCCTTAACATATTATCTCATGATTAATTTTTTGAAAGATTTCGATTTACGAAAGAAGGTCTTAACAAAATTTTAGGCTATATTGAAAATAATATTTAATATGATTCTGCAAGAAACCAGTGTTTATCACCAATAAATCAGTTACAGGTTTTACGTATGCATCATCACAAATAAGTACGACACAACTACTAGAAAACGTGCACACTGATGACAACTTCAGGTAGTTCATATGTCCTAAATTCGAATTACTTGTACTAATACCATTACCAACATCTCAAAATATCACATTTAGTTAAATGCTGGTTAAATGTACTTCATAATACAGACCACCTATTTAAAAGGGCATTTAATTTAAAGGTCTTTTAAGTAAAACTGCTTTTAATAAAAGTTGATAATACCGGGCGTTAATCTGTATGACTCTGTAACGTGACTCAGACGCGGGCGTGAGGTGCTACACATGCGCCGTATCGCTAAGCCGGCAGCGGGCCAATTCAAATGTCTTGGCGGGCCATTTCGTGGTCCGCGGGCCTGCTGTTGGGCACCGTTGGGATAAAGCGTGTTCAGAGACTGCAAAATAGCAGCTTTTGTAGATTCAGATTTAATGAAACCATGCAGAAAAGAAGTTTATACTTTACGGTAACTGACAAAAAAGCCTTTCCCACATATTTTTTCCATTACCATTGAAAGAGCGAAAATCAAGGGACCAGTCAATAATTTTGCAGTAATTTAGGATTATACCTCTCATGTAATCACAGCACCTTGGCTGTTTTAAGACAATTAGGAAATATTCCATCCTCAGACGAAAACTGTTAATTATTACTGTAAATGTTTGTACTACATAATCCACATATCCAATATTACGTTTTAAAATATTATGTGTAAGAGCATCATTTATAATGTAAATAGAGTGACACACATTGAGTAGATTTGTCGCGTAATACGTAAATACTTTTTTCCTTGACTGTAGGTGGTATCATCGCAATGTACACTCACAGATCAAGAATCAAACCACTTTAAGTCCCAGTAACATAGTATGTGTGTGTGTAATAACATAGAGGTAGAGCGCTTGTATGTGTCCGGAAATAGAGCCGTAGCAGTAGGGTAAGACACTCAATGTCAACCAGCGACCTTCGCTCTATTTATACTTACCGCTCCTATGTGTTCCCACTGCAAGAATACTTGCATACTACATATGTATGGATGTATGTACTTATTTATATATGTACAATGTACATGCAGGCCCTTTGTTTACGGAACAGCTGACCAACTTCTCGAGCGTTACGGGATAAATTATTTCGAAAATAGAGATCTTGTTGACGGCGTAATGGAAGCGATGAACGCCTTTTCGTAAATTTTTGTTTATTTTGGTTATTAATCTGGCAATTATACGCGATTTCGACCGCGCCAATGCTACTTACTGTCGTATCATTATTGTTATGAATGGAACTAATAACTATCGATTTTATTCATATTATGCGCCGTTTATAACTGTACAGACAATTTGTGTGTTTCCTTTGTTGAGATAGAATTAATTCGAAATAAACAAAGAATATAATTTTCTATTTGCGTATGTGTGTGTCAGCTTGGTCATAAGATGAAGGTTGTGCGAGTATTATGTTTGATGCAAAATGTGATAATGAATAAAATCAATTAAAAACTTGCGGTTCCATGCTTTAAAGCTTAAAAATAAAAGTAAGTGAGTGTAAAAAATTTACCAAAAAATTTGTCAACCAGAAAGTTCTTGTTATAATAATTGTGGTTTGTAAAAGCATCTCGAAATACATTAGAAGACAGATTCTTTTTAATTTTCCCGTAAAAACTCCTAGTCTATACAATATAACTGAATAAAATGACATAATTAATTATACACCTGCATTGCAAATAGAAATCGCAGCAAAATTCCATAGTATTTGGATGATTTATAAAAAGGTCGTTTTTTCTTGTTTCGCTTAAAAATTTTGCGCAATATTTTGCGATTATGCAATAAAAAGAGAAACTTCGAAAAATATAATTGAATTGTCATTTAGTTCCTTGTATTGTTTGAGGTTAGATTTTAAAACTACCCACAGTTTCTTTATGAATGTTGAAATAGTTAAATGCTGAGATGACCGCAACTCATGGCATAACCGGAGATTATTTTATTGATGCTACCGCACACGAATCAAGTAAGTACGGTTAGTCCTCGAAGTTTTTTTGCCGTATGTTTTCGAATGGGCCGGCGGTTCTTCTCGTTTGGGGTGCAGCAAATCATTATCAATGTCGTCGAAAATTTATTGTTGAAAAGAGGTTTGGGTCTCGGATGATAGTCAATTTGAAGAACAATTGTACTAGAAAATCTACTTCAAACTTCCTGATAATTAGCACATTAATATTGACATAGCAAATGGACTGAGTAACGTCTTTCTTGGTAATTGCTCTCACAGCAGGTTATTGACAAAAATGAAAATTATATTCTATTCTTTTGATAGGGAAATTGGGACATTTTGGAAAATCTGATAGATTAGATGATTGTGTTTCAAAACATGCTTAGGGATTTAATCTAATTATCTTAACTACGCAATTAAAAAATTTAACGTTGTAGAAAGATGCACCCAAATCAGCATATTTCATCAGCATTGAAAACCCTGGGTTTTGTTATTAGAAACACTTAACAGTTTGCATCAATAAAAGCCATAACTTCCTTATATATTTCCTTGTTTGCTCTCGTTTCTAGCATGCTTCATTCATTTGGTCAGCCATATCTAAAACTTATTTAGATGCGCTCGAGAAGGCTCAGCGGCGTTTACTGAAAAATCTATACTTAAAGGGTACTGGTTCATACCCCGTTCAGGGGATACTATGATGTCTTTTTTGAGAAATTAGTTTTGACTCTTTGGAGATGCAAAGGCATAGAACAGGCATCAAGATTATTTTAGATTTATTGCACAATAAAATAGATATTCCTACTTTATTGGGAAAGATTATGTTTCTTGTGCCTCAGTATCAATATCGCTCACATTTACTATTTAACGGCAAGAACTAATGTTTTACTGGGATTTCCGTTGTACAGAGGCTGTAGTTATAACTATACCATTGGCGGGGATCATTTGGATATTCAATATTCTGTACTATCGCTACTAATTAGTAGATGCCTTTGTTGATGGATACTGTATGGTTGCTGTATAATGATATATTTAATAAATTATTTTTTTGTTTCTGTATTCAGTTCTCTCGGACTGTATTGTTAAATTATCGAATTATTTCCTTTTTACTTTCTTATACGTAGTATAAGGAAGTATTGTGATGATGAAAATTTTCGACCTCGAGATTTTTGCAGATGTCCACGTTTTGAAGTCCCCTGATACCGAGAAAGTGGTTTTTAAAAAATGCCTGTGTGTCTGTCTGTCTGTGTGTGTCTGTCTCTCTGTGTGTGACCACGATAGCGGTCAAACCGCTATAGGTATCAATTTAAAATTTCAAAATTCGGACCGGAAGTAACACTTTTACTCTTATCGAATAGCGACTTTTGCAAATATTTCGTAAATTATGCCTTCTATATATATTTGTCAAGAGTACAAAAGCATTTAGAGTTGGATTTGAAATATTATTTGTATAAATGAAATTCCAAAATTCGGACCGGGTGTAACACTTTTACTCTTATCGAATGGCGATTTTTGCAAATATTTCGTAAATTATGAATTCTATATATATTTGTGAAGAGTATAAAAGTATTTAGAGTTGGATTTGGAATATTTTTTATACAAATGAAAATTCAAAATTTGGACCGGAAGTAATACTTTTACTCTTAGCGAGTAGCATTTTTTTTGCAAATATCTCACAAAGTATGTATCCTGTACAGATTTATTAAGAGACTGGAAGTACTTAGAATAGGGTTCTGAATAATTTTTGTATATAATAATTTTTAAAATTGTAGGATTTGAAACGCTCATACGTATAAGAAAATCGTGTGGTGGCCACACCTCATTTTTTGTTCTATAATTAAATGTATGTCTGTTGGGCAATAAGCATAGTATGAAATTATAGAGACAGGTTGATTTTTCTAGTTATTAATTTAATTATACAAACGATAATGTATTTAAACAAAAGAACAATATTTTCAATAAGGAATGTATAAATTACAAGTTTAAAAAAATAATTAGTTAAAAAATTTCACACTCTAAAAAAGGTCATTAGTGCAGGACAAATGAACTAAAATTTAGATCTGAAGATAAGTTCATACGGACACTTCTGAAAATTACAATCTACGTGAGTTTTTAAGTGTCTCCAGCCAATGAAGTAGTCAGAAAAACGCCAGAGTATTGGCATAAAAAATGTTAAATACGACAAATATTAAATAGTGTGTACCGACAGTTAGATAATATTATTATCTCCAGATTTAACAAAAATGGCCCACCTAGTACGCCGTTTGAGCAAATCAAAGGTATTTAAAAAAAATTAAAATGGCGGTCACAGGAAAACTAACTTTGATGATAAATTGATGTACATTTCATAAACTTCCGATCGAGTTCCTGTACAGATTAATAACTTAAAGCACTGCAGCCTATTTCTCTTAATTCATTGCCAAATTGCAAGTCAGACGGTATGGTATACTTTTACTTTTGACCTTTTGACTCTTGATATGTTAATAAAGATATATTGAAAGCATCACAAAGGGTCAGTTGTTTTGAATCAATATTATATTATTACAATTCCGTTGTCACATTAGCACATTCATATTTAAATCAAGCTCTTTGCTGAGAACGTAAGACCATTTTTATCAATCGAATTTCATATTTTATATTAAGTTTATTGGGGCATTATTTTTGAAATTATTTGCTCATTCTTCAACACAATCCAACCCAACCCAATTACGATCTGCCGTAGGTATATAAAAATCTGTTGTAGAAATGCTGTTTTGACAACTATATTAAGCCTATATTAATATACACAAAATAAAACAGAACAGATTTTTATCTTTAGTTTTGAGGCGTTGAAGAAATGCAATTAAAATAAAGGGAAATATTAAGGACTATAAAATTCTCCAATAAGGATTTATAAGTTATTATATTATGGAATTAGCTGCTGACTTACGGCTGCGTAGCATGGGTTTGAGACACACACAACTCCATATAATAGTCTCCATTTTCATTCATTAATTTACACATTTCTGCGTTATCATCTTTGTGTATTTATGGGTTAATTAACGCGAAGATCTGAATCGTCTGCCATGTGGTGAAGTTCGATGTCGTCTTTGATAAATTGATTGATTTTATATAAAATATTTTCTTTGATTTTTAATAAGCAGCAACCACATCAATATGTTTATATAATACTATTATGGAGATTTGTTGTAAGTTAGCCTTGTTTGGCATGCATTATTATCACGTTGAAAAGAAAAAGTTCGACACAAAGATATAATGCGTTTTTTCTTGTCATGATTTTATGTTATTCAATGTTGTTTTGTGACGTCATACACGCAGACGATGCTAGTATTTTTTTAATGACCACCAATATTTTGATGTCAAAAACGAACAGTATTTTGTTTCTCTATACGATCATATAAAAAGTGACATAAGTAGGAAAAATGTACGGATAAATCACGTCCATGGCAGTTTTAATCCCTGGGATTTTTAATAACAAAATAAAATATTTTATTAAAATAATTACCAACAAAGTTAAACAATAATTTCTCACGGCACACTTTCAAAATCTCATCATTAACAGTCTGGCAATAAGCAATTGGGTGTGAAAAACTTTATAGGATATGGCTCGAATTTGTCTTGAATACCAATTTTTATTCGTTTATATTTTGCGACCGATTACTGTAAATAGTTTCTGTTTTCAAATGGTTCAAATGTCTAAAAAATTGGGGACAGTGAAACAAAATAAAAACTATAAAATCATTGCAAAAATTACCCATTAAAAACAAAAATAAAAGCTGTAGTTTATGGTTTTCTTATTTTTTATGCCTACTGTATAACTATTGAACTTTAAAATGTAAGTTCTAAATTATAGTTATCACCTGTTTTCATTAATAGTTAATTTGAGACTATATACATATTTAGAAAAATTATAAATCCACTATAGAATTGAACTGTAATTACATTACGAACTTAATATATAACAATTAACTACCGTTCATCTTCTAATAGCAGATAATTATCAATTAATTTTTATTATGCGAATCTCGATAATTAGTGAGTTGTTAAATAATAATGGAATAAGTTGTTAAATATCAACCATGAACATATTACTTGTGAAAATAAAGACATTTTAGATTGTACGCTGGGCATTTGCATATAATATGATTTATTGTTATTGTATGTAGATTTGTTATAATTTAGCGTTGTTTGGCATAGTTTGTTTACCTAACGGCATTTCAATCGAGCGTAAAAATACAGCGTTCAAATAATGTTTACCACTTACGAATGAATAATGCAAGTATACCTATATATTATGTATGTATACGATTTATTTCATTGAACAACCTTATTAAATGAAACCAAATGTAAATGTGTCTTGTAAGTTCTCTTACAATAGGCAGCGTAGTATTAAAAAAAAAAGTTACACTCAATTATGATCGCTAATACATATAGTGCGTGAATAAGATTTCGTTGCTTAATTGTATGGTTATAATAATAGTTATTATAATTTTCGACTTAACATCCTACAGTAGCTTTATATTAATTGCAGGTTTTTTTATAATCACCTATTTGTCAAAGAGGCGACAGAAAAACCCAACGAGATATTGCAGAATCATACTAAGGGCCGGTTTTTCCAACTCCGATTAAAATGCTGGTTAGCGTAATCGTTGATTAAAGTACCGGTTAGTATAAATGTGCGTTTTTACAACACCGGTTGGCGCTAATCACTGATTAAGAACGTCGTTAATCGAAGAAATTTTAACCGGCGTTTCGAGTACCTGATACAATAAACAGTGATTCGGACTTTTTATCATGTGCATCACCTATGAGATTGGATTTTTGTTATTTTGACAGCGATTATGTTTTCATATACATCAATACATTTGTTTTACTGTATGAAAGTATTTTCTGGAGTTAATTAATAATTATTTTTATCAGTCATTTAGTCATTGTATCGCTTCTTCTACAATTGAAATGAGCAGTGTAATTAGAAATAAAAATATCATAGTATTGAATATATGTAACTTTTAGTTTACTACAGAAATATAATTAATTGATAACCATTAATACATTATCTTTACTGATGAGGACGGTTGAGTTTTGGAAGTTTTTTTAATTCTATAATACCACATTTCTGGGAATTTATGTCAATTCGTGAAGATACTAAATACGGCGGATATAAGTTAGGAGCTAAACTACCTGCTATTTTAATCATATTGGTAATTTGGACACTTGTTGAAAAAATGAAGTGTTGGCGTCACACGACTTTCTTATACGCATATGCCCTCCAAGTTATACAAAATCTGTTCTACATTAAGGCTGGACGCCCGCTTCAAGCTGAGTTCGATTTGAAATAGGCGTACCACTGTTTTCTTGGTGCAAATGTAATAAAAGACAAATGTTTAAGGGTCCGCGTGCTCTGTCTTATGCTGAGGAAAAAGATAGAGAAAAGAACTTGTCACCTAATCTAATCTGCCTGTAATTTATGGCTGCGTTATGGTCTCAGATAATCGCCGGTTGGCCGACACGTTTGGCAGTCGGGGAGCAACCCCCCCTAAATTAGACAATCTATATTTTCTCAAACACACAAAAAAGGTGAAGCTGAATATGTAAAATCACCTGCCGGATTCAAATTTTGAGTTGGAAAATAAAATCGAAATCGCAAAAAGATCGAAAAATCGTTTTTTTGTGTAAATTTTAAAATTTTCATTTTCTTCAATTTTTAATACTTATCTCGTGATATCTTAGCAATGCAGAGAGCTAGGGATCTGTTTTTTTTTAAGGTTATACCCTAAAGTATTTGGATGATACTAGTGTTTTCGATTTTTCTTTATGGTGTGTAAATTTTATAAAAAAAAAAAAAGTTTTAGTAGACGACCAATTTGTGTAACGTATTTTTCAGGTATCGAGTAACTAATCTTATTTTTCAGAATTTACCCATATATATGTGAAACAAAATAAAGCCAACATTCCAAAATTATTTTTTGTGCAAGAAATAAATTTCTAGATCGTTTCAGAAGCAAATTATTGCGAGTCAAATATAATAATTATACTCCCAGCCCGAAAGCCGTGTGAGTCCTAACATGCGCTTCTAGCAGGTATAGCGTTAGGGACGGGAAGAGATATTGCTTTTACTTTCTGATACGTAGTATAAGGAAGTATTGTGACGCTGACATTGTATATGTACACTATATTGTAAAGAAAATATCAACGGTTTCGATAAAATAATGTCCGAGTGACGATTACTTTCTTAACATACACCGATCTCAGAAGTATTTTACAAACTGCGTAGAAACTGCCCGAAATGGTAGGCGGAACTACCTCTCGACACAACGTGCGAGCGTACCACATACTCTATTTGATTTCAGTGAATTTCGCCCAAATTTCAAAATTTTGTTTTCCGTTTCGTGACCTTATTTTTAAAAATTAAGAAAAAATAAAATTTATGTATTGCTGTTGAGTGTTACATAATTTTAAATAAAGGCTTGTTTTTTGAAATTTCTTACATTTTTATTTTTATTTAGGGCCCTTTGGACAATTTCGAAGAAATTACGATTTATCCATTGAAAGGCATTGTTTTCTTAAATTAGCGTGTAAATTCGGTAAAGTTTTCATGAAAAATACGATTAGGAAATGGGAAAAACGATTTCGAGGCCGGGCGTACAGCCTTAAGTTTTAAATATTTTTATCTTTTTACAAAAATAAATCTGTGAGTAAATGTGTTACTTCCGGTCCAAATTTTGAATTTTTTTTTATAAAAAAATTAGTCAAAGTCCTATTCTAAGTACTTCTAGTCTCTTAATAAATTTCTACAGAATACATACTTTATGAGATATTTGCAAAAAAGTGCTACTCGATACGAGTAAAAGTGTTACTTCTGGTCCGAATTTTGAAATTTCTTTTATACACAAATTATTCCAAACCAAGCTCTAAATACTTTTGTACCCTTGATCTATACACCGTGTCGAAAGTTAAGTGTTCACCATTCCTAACTTTGTTATTATTGGAGCTACGAAGTCGGTTAAATTAGGAAACTAGTAGGACTTTTTCTCCTGATTAAGTTGGTCAAAACAGAGAAACAATTGAAGAGCTAGTTTCTGAGATATTCACAAAAGTAACAAATTTTTTAATGGAACATCCTGTATATTTCGACATGTTTTGAAAGAGAGTTAAATTCTAAACAAAAAGTAAGTAATACACTATTGTCCAAAATTTAAAAATAAGCTTATAAAAAACACATAAACTTTTTGATTATTATTGCTTTAATATGCAAGTAGGTGATGAATATAAAATGAAATAATCTGTTTTGCAATACTTGGTTGTGTACGGCTACCTATTGTTAATAGTTTATTATTGGTTGTTATTTCTACTAAAATGCCTTTCGCACATCTATAATAGACAAAATACGATATGTTTGAAGCTTCTCCGTTTTTCAGAAGAAACACCGAAGAAGCATTGACATATTATTGTAACAAATTTCCGGACCGTGAAGCGCCAAATAGACAATTCTTTTTAAAATTGTACAGAAAAGTAAGGAATAACGAGGATACATTTAAGAAATTTAGGAAAAGGAAAGGATGTATAATCAGCGTAGAAACCGAATTACGAGTGTTTTGAAGCATTTCCTCAAAATTTAATTGGATATATTACGGGAGAATTGGATGTCAACTTATTTTAAGGAAACATAAACTACATCCCTATAAAAAGAGAAGGCTACGCACAATATTACCAGAAGATGCCGAGAGATGATTAATTTTTTGTAACTGGCTAATTAATTTCATTAATGAACATCCAGATAATTTTAAACTTATTTTGTGGTCAGACGAATCTAACTTTTCGACTAAAGGTATGTTTAATAAAAGAAACCACATTATTGGTCTCGACTGAATCCCATGATAGAGGATCCACGACACCCGCAGCATCGGTTTAGCTTAAATATTTGGTGCGACATACTAGGTTCTCGAGTGACAGGGGTTTGGTCTGTGTGGGGGATTTCAATATTGACTTTGCGCGGGATTCGAGCCAGGCCAAATATATTAAAAATCTTTTTCTTAGCGTCGGTATGATCGATTATGTGAACGAGTACACAAGAATAACAAACATATCCAATACTAGGATTGATAATGTTTTCTCAAATGCGAACAGAAATGGGCTTAATGTGATGGTCATTGAACCAGCACTGTCGGACCATAGGGGCATATTGGTGAGTTACAGTTTGCAGGGTGGGGATGTCATCGATGGGAATGTTAATGGTTTCCGGGTAATAGATGATGTTACTGTTTTTAATTATAGGGTGTCGCTTCTGAATTTAGACTGGTCTAATCTTTATTCTAGTGGTGATATAGACTAGATGGCCGAAAATTTATTGAATAATATCGTCGATTGTTACAACACCTCGTTTCCTATCAAATACGCCAGACGTGGTAGGCGGGGCATTCATTATTCAAGCCGGATTAGGGAAATGAGGGAACAGCTACTAATATTACATCGTTTCAGTAAGAGCAATCCTGATTTTACAAGGGTGTACACTGACTTTAAAAATAAATATAAATTAGCTCTCAAAGCGGAAACTATAAACTATAATACTAACCGCATCATGGGATCACATAACAAGCAAAAAACAGCTTGGAGTATTATCAAACCGGAAACACACAAAGCGGAATCAGACTTTACCGTTGAAGTACTGAACGACTACTTTAGCAATATCGGTAAGGAAGTGGTCTGCAGTGTTTCTGATTGCAACACAGATTACCTTAGGGGCCTTAGTGAGCGAGAATTGCCAGAGTAACACCTATTCCTAAAACTGGGAACGGTAATTCATTATCGAATTATCGCCCAATATCTATAGTGCCGGTGTTATCAAAATTAATGGAACTGGCATTGAAGAGCAGAATAGAAAAGTATTTGGACTGTAAAAAGATCTTAAACAGTAATCAGTTTGGATTTAGAAGTAATAAGGGTACGGTAAAAGCCTTGGTTGAATTATACAACTTCATTAGCGACGAACTGGAGACGGGGAATGCCGTTACGGCGGCTTTCCTGGACTTGACCAAGGCCTTCGATTGTGTGTCGCATAATTTATTGTCTTCTAAATTGGAATACTATGGCCTTAGGGGACCTGCTCTCTCACTGATTACAAGTTTTGTCATGGACAGACAGCAGTGTGTTCAAATTAAAGCAATCACTTTCGGGGTGCCTCAGGGCTCAATATTGGGACCATTGCTATTTATTATCTACGTCAACGATATAAACGAGCATATTATGTGTAAGACTGTTCAGTATGCTGATGACACTACAATACTAGTTGCGAATAAAAATTACGACGAATTACATAACTCCCTGATGGGTTCACTGGGGCGGGTTGGGGATTACTTTAATGGGAATAGACTTTGCATGAATTCCGGGAAAACACAGGTGTTGGATCTTTCGTTGAATCCCAACATGAAGCTGGTGAATGCCGCGCCTATTAAATGTCTGGGTTTGCTCCTAGACTCTAAGCTTACATGGGGGCCCCACATTGATAGTTTGACCAAGCGCCTGTCTACTAGTACTTTTGTTTTAAAACAACTGCGGGTGATGGTGGATCAGAGTGCTTTATTGGTGGCATATTATGCTCTCTTTCATAGTGTCATGAGTTATGGTATTACATGGATTCATGCAGACCGTCGTTCAAGCGGTTGAGAATTATCACTTGTGTTGGTCAATATGTTTTTGATTGTATTACATACGCCAGGAATAATTTGACTTTCTTTGCAAAGCAAACCATGTACGAAACCAGACATGGATGTTTTGAACAACCACATTTTAAGTTGTCCCGGAATATCAACTCATTTAGATATCAATCAATAAAATTGTATAATTTACTCCCGAAAACCTGGAAAGAACTGAATGACAAAGAGTTTAACTTAACCCTTAAACACTTCCTAAAAGACAATCCAATTTATGATGTCCAGGAGTTTGTGGAAATTCTCAAGAAGTTTTAATTTCTTTCTTGTTCTCTTTTTTTGCTCTGTGAAATGGCGTACATTGTTTGATATATACATTAGAGTTTGTAATATTTAATGTTTACATTGTACTTTTATTTTTTAGATATGTTTAGTGTTTGCATTGTACATTTATTATATAGACATATTTATTGACATGTGCATACATTTGTTTTGTCTCGCACGAATAAATCTATCTATCTATCTATCTATTAGCGCCAGTTTCGACAATCTTCTAGAAAACCTACCGTTAGTTGATTAGTTGATACATTTTCAACAAGATGGGGTGCCTGCTCATAGTTATAATGATTCTGCTACTATACAAGATAGACTCTTTGATAAAAGAAATGTGGTGGGGTGGGAAAACAAAATTAGAGACGTAATAAATAATATTCTCGCTAGAACTATCCTAAACGTGACAAGAAGTGTTCTAAGAAGAGCTTAGAAGAAATCGTACAACTTCTAATTAATAATAATAATAATAATATATACTTATTCCAGAAGTAAACTTAATATTTGAGGACCAGACTTGCAAATCGTGTTTTGTCAACTTTTTCATGATTTGAGTTTTAGATGGCGTTGCAGTCTCTGGGCTTATTCTCACTGTTTACGTCACTTTGGACATTCAAACCACGCTATGTCTCGTATTAAATACATAGGATATTTCACGTAGACATTCAAACTGTATTTTGTCGTTTGACTTTAGACAAACAAACCGTATTTTGTCGATGCTTTTTGACATAACACGGTTTGTTTGGAAATTTGTTCCGAATTTTCTGGACTGTGCGCTTCGCGCTCATTCTGCTTTGTGCATTGATTGAGTGATTAACTTTCTGTTTAAGTACCTAACATTAATAAAAAATGGATGAGGAAGAAAGCGAACATGTTGTTGGTGATTGCAACCGTGGCAGTAGAAAACGAACAATAAATCTTACTTCAAGACAAGGGAAAAAGGAAGTCAGGTATGATAACGTTAGGTTATGTTGATCACAAATTTACTATTTGAAATGGTTATTATTTTTCAAGGTATTCAAACCATGATTCAAACCTCGATAATTTTAATTTAAACTGCAAACACAAAGAAAACACACATTTTGCATGTAAAACAGGCACCAGAGAAGACATACTTACAATGAGAAATGTATTTTTTCGAAAAGCGGATAAAATTATACAGGATAATATATTGGCTAATTTATTAACTGTAAGCAATCCCAAACAAAAAAGGAATCGAAAATTGGATGGCAAGTCTCATATATTTTCTACGGTGTATAACGTACGTTAAATTTTAGACCTCCTAGTACCTATACCTACCTTAATTTTTTAATATTACAGATAATCATTAATGGGATTAAATACCAAATATGTCAAAAACTACTTATGGCTATTTATGGTATTGGCCCAACCAGAATTCGCAGAATTTGTACATCACTGATGAATGGGGATGCAATTGTAGAAAAAAGAGGAGGGGACAAACGATCTTTCGCATTTAAAGATAAACTGGCAGAGGTAAAAAACTTCATTCGCAATTTGAAAGGAACAGAAAGTCATTATGGACGTAATAAATCGAGAAGAATTTACTTAGGATCACAATACAATATTAAGATACTTTGGAAGTTTTACAATGAGAAGGCTGAAGAAAGTTTAAAAGTAAACTATAAATTTTTTTCAAGAGTATTTAGTCGTCATTTTAATATTGGTTTTGGGAGCCCCGCCACCGATGTGTGCTCTTTTTGCGTCAGAACACTAAGCCAAATAGCTAACACAAAAGTAATAGCGGAGAAAATAGACGGCAAAACAAAACTAAAAGTTCATAAAATTCGCGCCGCTCAATTCTACAAGCTAATGAAAGAAAAACCTCCAAAAACTGCATCTTTCTGTTTTGACCTTCAGCAGGTGCAGGTACTTCCTAAGGTACCAATTCAGGAAGCTTTTTATGCTCAACAATTATCTCTCTATTTTTTTTTGTATAACAAGCATTGAGCGCCAATCGCCAATTTTTTATTCATGGATGGAGAATCAAGCGGGAAGAGGTGCTATTGAAACATCCTCTGCTCTTCTTAATTTTTTACAGTCAACAGAATTTCCACCTGGCATAGAAAATATACGTTTTTTTGCCGACGGATGCGCGGGTCAAAACAAAAACAGTTTCGTTGTTCACCTATTAATGTATTGGCTTCATAAATTTGCACCAAATACAATAGAAGCTATAGAAATAATATTTCCCATTAGGGGGCATTAATTTCTTCCTGCGGATCGTATTTTTGGTCAAATAGAGAAGGTATTAAGACGACATAGTGTAATCAAAACTCCTGAGAAATATTGGGACTTGTATTCACAACATGGAAAAGTTCGAAAACTTGGTACAGATTGGCATTTGGTAAACATCAAAAATTCTTTAATTTGCCTAAAGAAAGTAGTTGGTATAAGTTCAAGCAGAAGAATAAAAATTAAAAGAGAAGCAGGGAGTAATAAGATTGTTATGAAAACTGAGACCCTTTACCGTAATGATGACAAATCAAAAAAATTCGAGACTCTATTAAAACCTCGAAAACGTATAGATCAGATCGACCTACCCAAACTGCCATTAAAACATACAATTAAAAAGAAAAAGATAGACAGCTTGCGCAATCTACTCATCTCATTAGGTGGTGAGAATTGGATGGATGATCCTGATTTAAAGTGGTTGCTACCTATAATATCTGTGGATCGAGACAGTCAAGATCATTCGGATGAAAAGGCCTGCGAATGTGATGAAATTGAAGAAGAACATTTTGTGTAAACAGTTCAGTGTGGTAAAAACATTATTTGAATATTGGGTGATTTATTTTACTTTCTGTTTTCAAACTAAATAAGATTTTATTAACAAGGGACAATCAAAAGTTATTTTGTCAAAGAAAGACAACCGAAAGGCACTTTGTCAAACAGTTTTTTCAGTATTCAGTACCTAATTTAAATTTTTCTGGTGTAGTAATTTACAATTATAATTAAGTTATTTTTTTAAGAATATATAGTTAAAACCAATTTGTTGTTGCTTTAACCGTTTCTGAGCGATAATTAATCGTTTCTACTGAAATTTTACAAAAACTGACAAAACACATTTTGCAAGTCTGGTCCTCATTTAGTTAATTCTGGCAAATATATTAAAATAATTACAAATTTCATATAGGCGGAATATTAGTAAATGATTCTCGTCGTTGAAAAACAAAGTTTATAGAGTATGTAACAAGCGACATGGATTTTAAATAATTTTGAACTCGTTAAATATATTTTATTATATTACACTTTTAAAACAAATGCGTGTAGAATTTAACGAAATCACACGAACCAAGTACGAGCACGACATTTCGACCAATGACAGCACGAAGTCGGAATACCTTAAGAACTATAATTGCTTGGCAGTGTATCAATTCTCCTTATCCCACCTGCAGTTGTTGCGACCACTTACCTCGCTTACAAACTGCACTCATGCTTCCTCTAATGTATTACAATCTCTTTGATTATATGCCATGACTACAAATTTATATTTGATTATCGAACACTACAGGTACTCATATTGACAGAATCTGTAAACTAAAACATATCACTGAGGTTCATCTAGATCAAACTGTGTTACAAGGTTCCAGTCCATTATTATGTTAGATTATATTTTTGCTTACTATTATTATCACTGTTATAGGATTTAATGTTTTTTGTAGTTTTATATTTTTTCCCTTAAAGTTGATTCTTTCTATTTTTGATTTATAAATAAACTTTTTTCTGTTAATATTAACACCATTCACACTCCTAATATCCTTAATGCAATTTAATTTATATATTAATAAATAAGTCACACCCAATATAAATGTCACTAAAGTTAAATTTATGTTTATAGAACATAATTACCTCACATAATTTAACACCAAGGCCTCGAAAAAGAATATCCATAAAATTTACAATACCTCACATCGGTATACTAGACACAATGCCAAGATTGCAATGATAATTACATAATACATTCAAAACAACTCCAAAACAGATAAACCAGCATTGCCAGTACACAAATAGAACATAGCTATTTATTTAAAGTTGAATAAACGAGATTTTTGACATAGAATATAATGCTAATCGTAAGAAGTAAGGAAGTTAAAGAAATAGTACATAGAAGTTGTCCAATAACAACTTCATCTTTCATATAAAAAATAAACGTTTTATTCAGTAAGTTGATTTGGTGAGTTTATTTATTTTTAAAGTATAAAGTGTGCTATTACATGTGAAAGAGAATATCTGGCAAGTAGCCTCCATAGCTGCGCTGGCACGTGTTCACTCTTCTAAAGACGTTTTTTAAGACATTTTGACATACAGTCGTCTCTATTTTAGTGGTGGTATTGAATTCTATTCTTTAGGTCAAAAATTGTTTGAGAATTGTCCTTTTACTTTATTTGATCCGCAAATTTGCTTTGCAATAAATGCATGGCCTCTTTCACTGTGTGGTAAGCCGCGCCCGTCTTGTTAGAAGGAAATGTCCTCCATATCAATGCTTTCCAATTGGTAACAAAAAACTTGGTTATCGTTTTACGATAAGGAACAGTATTAATAATAAATGTGTCACCAACGTCCATATATGGCCCAATCACGACTCGGCATCAAAATTTATACCAAACTTTCACTTTTCGAAAATACTTGGGTAGCATAAATTTTCTTATTAACGTTATTTTCTAATGAAAATCAGTGTCATTTGGTTTAATTTCCATACATCCATTGGACAAAATGTCATCGCGCAGCATAATCAATCGGTTTCAATTCTTGCGTCAATTGAATTTTGTAGGCTTTGAGGTAAAAACTTTTATGTAAAATTTGAAGAATGGTTGTAGGTGACACGGAAAACTGCCGGCATACCGTATGGAGGTGTTTGGGTACTGTGACATGCTATCCCTAATTCCTGCTATGTTTGTTTTCTTGTGACCGATCAAGAGTACGACTCACTAGTGGTGTTTCGTCTTCAAGAGAAAACGAATGCTCAAATTTTTGTTACCAAATCGCGAATCCTTTTGATAGTAGGACTATCATATCTATGGAAGTGACTGAAGTTGTAACAGTACAAATTTCTCCATTTTTATTATATGTTGTAATAATAAACATTGATCGAGAGAACCTGCTTCAACACAATATTTATCAAATATAGTCGCTTGACGTTTACCATAGTCAAAATTTTTAAAAGTGAAGTTTTTATAAAGAAAATGGCAAATATATCAATAAAAAGTGACCACTACGGCGTAGCTAACTCGATAATTTAAATCCATTCAGGCAAAATTGAGTTAACAGCATTCTTGATTCATTTACAAATAATTTATCATCAGCTAGAGCAGAAAAAGTGTAATTTAAGTCGAAAAGGTTGGATCTTGTATCTTTTTTTCCTTTAAGTCCAGTGGAGTAAGGGTTTGACGTTATTTTGTTAAAAGACAGTTCGCTACTGCCTTTCACTTTATGTATTACAATATAATTTCGTATTTAGGAGTGATCTACATAAGCAATGCCTTAATTTAAATAACAAATAGCCTGATGAAAACTTTGCTAGACTTAGATTGTGAACGTACTATACCTGAAATATGCACGCAAACACCAAAAACATCAAAGAAAATTATGTTTCAGATAAACCCCTCCCGTCTTCAAACTAATTTAGTACAGTGTTTCATAACAAATATTAGTATTTATTAAAAAAAAGTAATAGTAAATTATAATAACATATTTCAACATAGAGAATATTAGATATACGTATGGTATGTTGTTGGTAATTAAATTATTTTTTCTCATAAAATAATTAAGTATATGGTGTCTAGATTAAAAAATAATACAGACATACATAAAAAATACCAAGTGAATTTAATTACATACAAAAGTAGAAATATGTATGATGAAGAAATATTATTAATAAAAAAGACTGTCGCACTTTCAACAAATATTAGTTTAGAAATGCAAACGTATAAACCGTACAAATTGTACTCTTATCATAACTAGAGAGTCACAACAACGAGAACCGACAAAGACGTTAAAAGCATGTCCCTGTGTATTTGGTGGGTGAAGCGAGCGTAGCTATCTGCGCTATCTATAGACAAAAAATGAAATTCTTAAATACAGATACTTTAAATAAAGTTTAATTAACATTATTAAGAGTTTCAGATAATTTACAGAAAAACACAATATGATTTGAAAGCTATCACTAGGAATCGGAAGTCAGGTTTACATGACGTCAGTGCCAATAAAACATTTGACATTTACTGACCGTTCACCACGTTGAGAGTTCAAATGAAAGTAAAACACCATTAATTGTATCAAATCCTCAGATGTTAAAAATTATCTGTCACCGTAAATACATTTACACATTGAAAACGATAGTTCAACATCTACCTTTGTAATACGTGCATTTTTAAAGTACATAAAGTTTTTAGTGCGCGCACATTTATTCCCAGTTCGGAAAAATCTACTAGTAAATAACTCAAAAATTCGGCGTACAGTAGGAATTCCTGAAATGTTATTTAGAATTGCTTCAAATATTTTTATTTATTCCGCATTATCAAGAGCAGCTCAATATAATTGGGAAAGGAATTGACGAAGATCATATACAATTACATGGCGTTAGTTGTAGAATATTTTGAGGTGGTTGGAGTAACTTCTAGATGGCAGATGCCTCCAGGCACACTGGAATAATGTCCTTGAATGTTGGCTAAATTACCTGAATAGTTGGGTTCACAGCATCATTCGGATCGAACGATTAACGTTGTCAAAATGTATGTGACAATAAGATGCTGCTTATATTTGTGTGCCTGAGCACCTGACAGCAGGTTCTGGCGGTAATGCTACATATTGTACTTTTCACGAAATAAATGCTTGTCTGCAGGTGCTTTCGCAAACACTTTCTTGACAAAAGCTATCAAATTATCTGCATGCGGCCAGCATTTTCTGACATCCTCTGATACTGTTTGAACAGCACGTCTGAAATTTCTAATATGCGTTTTACTAATGTATGCTTGTTGCAAGAGATGACCAGCCGCCTCCATATATGCAGCTGTATCTGTTACAAATAATAATACTCTTTCTTTATTTTTATGGTATTTTCACCGCATAGCGATCTCAAACACGAAGTTTCGTTATGTGATATAGTTTCTGCATTAGATCTTTCAAGTCTCTCAGATGCAAGTATATGTGTAGACATTACCGTGATCGTTGGTATTTCAAATAAATCTGTATAGAATGCATAATTTGCGAGATTTTAGGAATTTCGAGAAACGTTTTTATAAAATCATTTAGAATTCATTTATTAATACATTTCTAAACTTGGTAGTTAGTAGTAAAAATAGATTTTCTTTACCGAAGTAAACTACTACTACCGATTTTAATGAAAATCTATACAGATCTCAAGAGGAAGAATATACTCATAAATGTAAAGTTTGGTATTGGCACCTGTAGTCGATTGGTCGCTAACGTCGTCACACATACACGGACAGACACAGATACAGAGAGAGAGAGAGATACATTTACAAAAACCAATTTTTCGGTATCAGAAGACTTCAGCGTGGACATCTGCAAAAATTACGAGATCGAAAATTTTCATCATCACAATACTTCCTTATACAACGTACAACAAAGTAAAAATATACTGTCAATTGTCAAAAACTAATATTGAATGTGAGAGAATAAATCACAATTGATCTTGAACGCACACTATCATCAGTAAAATAGGCTTTTTTTTATAATAAAAAAAAAATCGAAATCTCTTTATTAAAAGTTAGTTACAAAATGTGTCCTTTTACTTTCTTATACGTAGTATAAGGAAGTATTGTGATGATGAAAATTTTCGACCTTGAGATTTTTGCAGATGTCCACGTTTTGAAGTCCCCTGATACCGAAAAAGTGGTTTTTAAAAAATGTCTGTGTGTGTGGGTGTGTGTGTGTGTCTGTGTGTCTGTGTGTGTGTGTGTGACCACGATAGCGGTCAAACCGCTGTAGATATCAATTTCAAATTTTGTATTTACGTGTATAATCTCCCTCTTGAGATCTGATTAGTTTTTCAGTAAAATCGGTAGACCGGAAGTAGCAGTTTACTTCAGCGAAAAAATCGAATTTTGCAAATATTTCGTCAACTACTAAGTTTAAACAAATTTATAAAGAATTCATATATACTTAGAATTAAAATTGAGAATAAATTTATTTAAAAAGTTTTTCGAAATTTCTACCGGAAGTAGGTCTTTTACTCTTATCGAAAATCAGTTTTTTGCAAATATTTCGCAAGTCATGCCTTTTAGACAAGTACGTTACGAGTACAAAAGTATTTAAAACATAATTTTCAATATCTTTTGTATTAAAAAAATTTCAAAATTCAGACCGGAAGTGCCACGTTTACTCTTATCGAATAGCGATTTTTTGCAAATATGTCGTAAGTTATGCATTCTATATATATTTATCAAGAGTACAAAAGTATTTAAAACTGGATTTGAAATAGTTTTTGTATAAATGAAATTTCAAAATTCGGACCGGAAGTAGCAGTTTTACTCTTAGCGAGGAGCACTTTTTTGATAATATGTTGCAAAGTATGCATTCTATAGAGATTTATTAAGAGAATAGAAGTACTCAGAATAGAATTTTGAATAATTTTTGTAAAAAAATTCTTAAAATTCTATAATTTGAAACGCTCATACGTATAAGAAAGTCGTGTGGTGGCCACACCTCATTTTTTTCGTTATAATAATCTTTAATCTTAATATTCTATAATATACATCACCTTAGACACTACACTAGTACAGGTAAAAAGACACACTGTTCATATTTTTAAACCAATTAAAAATTAGTCATACAAATTCTCATGGCTTTACTATATGCTTATTGGGGTTAATGTCTCCACAAATAAATGTCGTAAAATTTTTATAAAACGGCTGTAATTAACTGCATAAACAACTGCAGTAAAATAACCAATAAAAGCAGATTGCTCGCATAAAAACATTTCAGGAATATTTAACATGAAAGACTAAGTGCTACTTTGGTATCATTAATACACTTCAATATTTACAATATTAATATGGGATCTTTGTACTTTTGCCCAAAAATAAATATGTAATAACTCTCTATTTCAGTTTGCGTCTCTAATTTAAGCTGCGTGAATGCGTGTATATTTCATGTTAATAGCCAGTATAAATGGAAACTAGAACATGCAGTTCTAGTGCAGTCTCAACGAAACGACAAAATGAATGGTGTTTATTTTAGTATTAATAGGCGCAATATAAGTGTTCATAGTAAACTGATGTAATTACGTTGTTGTAATTATGCCTAAAATTTATAAATCTATAAAAGTAACATTAATATTAACTTGGCATTTATAATATATATCGGTTGTTGTACCGGCATAAGCTAGAACCATATGGTTGTGGTATTAGTATATACTTTATACGCCGTGGCTAAATGTTTGTTGTCGGTCTCCACGTATAAACTGAGAGTTCCACCCGCCGGCGGAATCTACGATTGTAGGAACGTGTCAGTGTAGTTTCGATTTCCGCCGGTCGACGGCACGTTATTATACTAGATGAAAATTCCGCCGTTATTGTTTCGGTCATGATGATAGCCTAGTCTTGTGAATATATCTGTGAATTCGTATCACAGATTGCATATAGACAAAGATATTTATTAACGGGGCAACGAATGCATAGGGAAATTACTAGGCGACCTTTTAGAAATATATAACTTTGGAATACATATATTACTTGTAAGGAGAAATAGACAATATCATTTATGTACCTGCTTAAAGTATTTTTATTATAGAAATAGAATTTTGTTCTCAGTTAGAGATAATTTTAGAATACTTTTACTACAGACTCTCCATAAGCTATCATTTAAAAACTGTTCATTACATTAATTTTGAAAATTACGAGGATATATATATATAGCAAGTAAAGTCAGATGTTTTCATAATTTGCATAGATCAGTGTACTTGCATGTACCTCTTTCTTTAAGTTACTATTAACACTTTACTCACAAATTTATTAGAAGATAAAACTATTTACAACTTAATATGAAACTATTATATAAAAAAATCGAGACGCTCATATGTATAAGAAAATCGTTTTAACAACTCATTATTTGTTCATGCTTTTAAAAAGGAATGAAATACTATTAAAAACATGTTTGTAAATATATGACAATATAATTAAGGATATGTAACATATACTTTTTGTTTTACTTACTTAAGTTACTTGTTTTATTACTTCACATACAGCAAATACTGCTTATAACTTACTAAATATTGAATGTATTTTTTCTACAAATTACATAAAAACCATTATACAAATAGATTTTAATAAATATTTATTAAATATATGCTATTAATTACAACAATACTTAATTTGATCATGAATATTTAAAATATAAATAAACATATTTCTCTTGGTATAATAAGAAAAAGTATCATTTTTGTAAGTGTATGCTAAAATGCATTTTCTACTAATTAGGCGCTACACCTTTTTGACAGTTTAAACATGAATAGTGTGTCGAGTGTTTATTGGCGTATATTAATAGATGTATTGCGTACTAATTATTACAAACCTTATTATTTATAACAAAAATATAATAATAATAATTAAAGTATAATTAAAACATACAGGAATGAATTGCTCATGATAATACAAAGTATAATTTATCTCATCTGTATTTGCCGATTTTTATACGAACATTAATAAATAAACTTAGGTTAGAATCATGACCGTTGCGATAACGGCAGAATTTTCATGTAGTAACATACCGCGGAAATCGACAACACAAATACTGCCATTCCGACATGTCTGCACAAAATAGATAAAATATGTAGCAAATCGTATTATGAACATTTTAAATTTGACGGTAGTAATAGTATCGTATACTTAACGTCAGGTGTTCTTCAAGTCACCCAAAATAGCTGAGGTCGATGGTTTAAAGATAATAATAAAAATAAAATAATTGCCATACTTCTTCTCTTCTTTTTTATAACATAAATATCAGAATATTATATAAACAAATAAATATATAAGAAAGGAAAAGATAACGAAACTAAAATTACAAAAATTACAAATCATTTCAAAAATATAAATACGAAAAAGAAGAGGACCTATTATCGAGACCTGTGACACCTTTCCGATTAGAGGCCAAGAAGCAGACACCTTACTGGCTAAACTCACGCATTGATGCCTATCGAATAAAAAATATTTTAGAAGAGCCATGACACCAAAGACGTATCATGAGGTGATCATTATGACCCTGTAAATAAACGGCACTTAATGGAATATTATTGCCCTGATTCTCCACTTGTGCAAAAATTCTAAAATGTTCCATCAACGTAGAAGCTCATTCTTATTATTTTCTGGGATGCAAAGGGAGTCTTTTATGTCGAATATCTGCCGAAGGGATCAACGATGAATTCACTTAGATACTGCAACACTTTACGGTCATTAAAGAAACGTATCCTAGATTAGAGTCTCACACAAACAATTTTTTTTACGACAACGCCAAGATGTAGAAAGTGATGAGTAGGCCGCGGACACGAGCGAGCCATGACTCATCGCCCATCGGCGCACTATTGAGATGTTGTATTTTTAAAGAGGTTTTAATTTTATTTATATAATTGGATAACAAGTGGCTGGTGATCTATAAAATACAAAATACCATATTATTTGTTCATTTTCTCTTCTGTAAGACTTGTTCTCTTTGAATTAAGTACATCCATATAGATAGAAAACGTCCTTTCTACATCACAACTGGTTATATGTGCGTACTGGAAATATTCTTTTATTTCAGCATATTTAGCGTACAATGTTATTAAATCTGGATTTCTATTAAAAGCTGCGTCTAACTTTTGCCGAAAACCATATCCGAAGTCACTTGGAGTACTTGTGAAATTATTAATAGCCACATCTAATGTGGTTAATCCATTTTTACTTTCTTATACGTAGTATAAGGAAGTATTGTGATGACCAAAATTTTTGATCTCGAGATTTTTGCAGATGTCCACGTTTTGAAGTCCCCTGATACCAAAAAAGTGGTTTTAAAAAATGTCTGTGTGTCTGTAACCGCTGTAAATATATATTCCAAATTTTGCATTTACGTATATAATCTCCCTCTTGAGATCTGATTAGTTTTTCAGTAAAATCGGTAGACCGGAAGTACCAGTTTACTTCAGTGAAAAAATCGAATTTTGCAAATATTTCGTCAATTACTAAGTTTAAACAATTTATAAAGAATTCAAATGTATTCAAAATTAAATTTGAGACAAATTGTCTTAAAAAAGTTTTTTGAAAGTCCTGCCGGAAGTAGGTCTTTTACTCTTGTCGAAAATCAGTTTTTTGCGAATATCTCGCAAGTCATGCTTTCTAGACAGGTACGTTACGGGTATAAACGTATCTAGAACATAATTTTCAATACCTTTAGTATAAAAAAAATTTCAAAATTCGGACCGGAAGTAACACGTTTACTTTTATCGAATAGCGATTTTTGCAAATTATGCATTCTATATATATATATATTTGTCAAGAGTACAAAAGTATTTAGAGTTGGATTTGAAATATTTTTTGTATAAATGAAATTTTAAAATTCGCACCGGAAGTAACGCTTTTACTCTTATCGAATACCGATTTTTGCAGATATTTCGTAAATTATGCATTCTATATGCATAATTTACGAAGAGTGTAAAGGTATTTAGATTTGGATTTGGAATATTTTTTGTATAAATGAAAATTCAAAATTCAGTACCGGAAGTAATGCTTTCACTCATAGCGAGTAGCATTTTTTTTGCAAATATCTCATAAAGTATGTATCCTGTAGAGATTTATTAAGAGACTGGAAGTACTTAGAATAGGATTTTGAATAATTTTTGTATAAAATAATTTTTAAAATTGTATGATTTGAAACGCTCATACGTATAAGAAAGTCGTGTGGTGGCCACACTTCATTTTTTAATTTGAGATTCGATTTTCAAAATATGTTATTGGTTTAGGCAAATTTCCAAAGTGTTACTGAAGGAATAACAACTGATTTTTTAAATTTGGGATTTGTGTTAGTTCCTTGCACTCAGAACTACTTCGAGCGTCGTCATTTAAACATGTATCGAAATTCTCTGCATAAAAACTAGCAGCTTCCAGCCATGTTCCCCATCTAGTTATTATTGGCGAGGGTGGCAGTGACAAAGATGGAAGTTTTTCCCTGTAAAGGGCCACTCTCGATGGTGCTTTTCGGAAAACTTTTTTTAAAAGCAGATACAAGTCTATCAACTTCCGGATAGGAGACTGATACATGCACAGATTCTGTGGAGAGCATGTGCTACACAAGTAATATGCAGCATATAAGGATATGTTTCCTTTAATAGTCTGTCTGTTTTTAACATATATACGGCACTGTCACTAACAAATAAAATATTTTTTTTCTGTACCTGTCGTCCGAATGAAGCATGTTGTTTCTCGTCAATGGTTTTAGCAATTGTTTCCCCATCAATTGTATTTATAACTATAGATGCTATTATATATGCGATTTTTGGGCATTCTGTAACGATATTTTACAGACTTTGCAATAAATATCAGAATCACTGACAATGGACATACAATCAGTATGATCCAACTCGCCATTGTTTCACAATGTATTTCTCGACGTTCTTCCATATCATAGTAACATAAACAATGTTCTATATCTAAATAAATGATAACTAAAAATGTATGCGTATATTATTGAAACTGAACGAAATCCATTGCACACTTACGTCTAGATAATTGGGAAAAGTCGATTCAATGAAACGGGATTAAACAGGAACTATTACATAAATTACGAAGTACGTAATTAACAGTCAAAACAATGAAAATACGAAACTAATGTAAGTATGAATAAATACAATAAATTTTAAAAACCTCTGACGTTCCTATATCTCCGTCGATGAAAATAGGATATTTACGACTTAAGTCTACTTTTTTTGTGTTGTTTTTCCGTCAACATGTGAGTCAATAACAGATGTTGCAGTTCACCATATGAATAATGCGTGAATAATGCTATTCAGTAAATGTGTGTTATTTACATTATTTCTTTGCTCCGTTGTAACTTCGTCGTTGTTTAACTCTGTCATGTCCGCGGCCTAGTGATGAACCTGAATTTCACGGTTGCTTCGCACCATCCATACAGTCCTGATATGTCGGATTTCGATTTTTTGGTGGTCTCAAAGACGAAGGAAGTATCGAAAGGTCAACATTTTTCATGTAAGCTGCGTGTATATTGCAATTGGATCAGCAGTAAAGAAGAAAGTTTTTCATGGAAAGAATGAAGAAATTCAGCATTTGGAGAAATGTGTTGTACTAAATTGCGATTCCGAGGAAAAAATAATTATGTATACTCGCGGCAAAAAGTTTTGTCGGGTCTTAAGACCAGCTATATGGAAGGTATCACTGGTCAACTCTAGTAATCCGATAATATTTCCCACTAAATTTTAATAAACCATGAAGGGAGATTGTAATATTTTTGTTTGCGCTTCAGTGATATATTAAATTTCGTAAAAAATAAAATACAACTAGCATAATAAAGCAATAAATAAGCAAACAATAAATTACACAAAGAATCTTTTGAAGACAATATATTTAAAGGAAAATATTTTAAAATGTAAAATAAGAGCAAATGCAGCAGAGAAATTACCATTCTAATAAAACAATGAATGGTGAAATAATTGATCTTTAGAGAGGTGGCTGAACTATTAAAAAAAGGTGTTTGATGTTATGGGTTACACAAAATCTTGATTTAAATAATATTCCAAAATTTAAACACCCCTAGCAATTGCGCTGTAAATACCAAACTAAATACATATTAGGCAATCATGCCCCAGGTAAAAAAGTCTTCGAATGCAGATATAGTAATATAATCTAGAATTCTGAATTAAATTATAATAAAAAACCCATAATTTTTTTGTATCTATTTCAAAATGAATAGAATGTATATTACAGAAAAAAATGAATGACAGATACAAACTCCTAAATATCATGAATATAAATAATCACAAATTCTATAATATCGAGATCTTAATAAAGCATTCAGTCTCGCCCTTGAAAAATAAAATAAATTCGGAAAGCCGGAAACATTTGTAGAACAGCAAAAAGATTTCTTTGTAATGTTGAGACATCAACGTAATCGTCCGATAAATCATAAATGAAGAATATTTGAAATATATTTACTTCTACCGTAGTCGACAATTTTTAATTTCTGTTTATACTTCGATAGCTATCTATCCCATGCATTGTAAATGCAGCGATGCCTGCTTTCCAACAGTGGTGGGAGAAGCAACGCAGTCGGGGGATATGCATATTTCATAGGAAACGTTTGCCAGGCGTACTTGGTAGCCTCGCTATATGTTTGTCTTTACTTTATTTCGCTGTGCTCTTTTCCTCTTCTACTTTCGTACCAGAAATTAAAATTTGTCGACTACGGTATGTGCCACATGTATTTTCTTTTACGAAGCAGTTAAGTATATTTACTCATACTTAGATATTATAAAAATTGAATATAATTACGACCCGACAAAACTTTTTGCCGCGAGTATACATTGGTAGTACAATAAATTTACTTCATTTTGTGACCCGTTTCGTTACATGGAGACTTTATATATATGTATAAGTTTACCGCTGATACCCACTAGTACCTAAAAGTAACAACTAACTGTACACTGTGAAAATGATCTTTAAAAATCTAGAATAATATTTTTTCTCTCTTGGTGCAATATTTATGGAGGACATTATACAGGGTGTCTCTAAAAGGTCTTTAAACAACTCTACCACGTATTTTTCGGACCAAAATAAACCGATTTAGCAAAACTTGGCTTAGTGAAAGTTGCTTAGTTTGTGCGCAATACGGTCCTGAAGTTGCAGTTGGAAAATTGTTTTTTTGTTATAAATTTGAAACGGCTGGAGCGATTGCGCTAAATTTTGTCACGTTTACATAGTTTTATGAGTCAAGAAATTCTGTATCAAAATTGTGATAGTAATCAATCCATAGGCGGCGAACCTGCGTTTATAAATATTAAAACATTTCCATTTTCTACGCCAATGGATAAAAAAGAGTTTGTCTATACAATTTTAGATTAAGTGTCTTAAGTACAAGAAAAAAGGTACTCTTGGTAAGACTCGAAAAATTGCATCGTTTTCTCAAAAATCGCATTTTAAGAATTGTTAACAATTTTTTTATGATATGTTTTCTTTTTTAATAAATACGGAACGACCAATACCAAATAGGTCAAAACAAATAGGCACTAGTTAATAAAAAAGATATTCTGTTTATTTCGTCAATTAATACAAAGATGCTATTTTTTTAATAATGTTTTTTCATATAAATTCCAATTGTGTTCTGGTTGGTGGACAACAGAGAATTATTAACAATTAAACAATGAAATAATGAAAATGAAACAATGATTTTAAAAAAAAAAAAGAAAAGATATTATAAAAGGTGTTCAAAATGTCTACCATTTTCGTGAATACAAAGGTCTATTCGCCGGAGGAAATTAAATTGAACTCTTTGCAAAACTTCTACATCACCTCTGAGATTATTGGTTGCTTCTTGAATACGTTGCCACAATTCTTCTTCATTATTTACAGGTGTAGTGTAAACAATGGATTTCTGGTGTCCCCAAAAAAAATAATCCAGAGGATTCAGATCTGGACTTCGAGGTGCCCATTGTACAGGAGCGTCATTATCTCTACCGATCCATCTATTTGGAAAGTGATGGTTAAGTAGTGTCGTACGTTCATCGAAAAATGTGGTGGTGCACCATCGTGCATAAACCACATATTCCGTCGAATATCTAGCGGTATATTATCTAACAAGTCCGGAAGAGTATGTTGTAAAAAAATCAAAAGGCTTCTCCAGTTAATCTTTGCGGTAGTCTGACAGGTCCAATAATAAAATTTCCGATTATTCCAGCCCATACATTCATTTTAAATTCATGTTGAAAATGGTTAATTTTAATGGCATGTGGATTTTCCTCTGCATAAACATGTTCATTATGAAAGTTCGTTATCCCTCTTCTTGTAAAACAAGCTTCGTCGGTAAATAAGATTTTTTTTGCAAAAGTTTAAATTTCTTGCTCTTTTATGTTCAATAAACCGGCAAAAATTTAGGCGCCTTTCAGGATCTTGAAGTAAGAGGTCTTGAACTCGAATCTTATGGTATGGATGTAATCATTGTTCTCTAATTACTCTATTGATCACATCTTTAGATGCTGCAATTTCTCTAGCTATTCGT
Source organism: Amphimallon solstitiale (assembly GCA_963170755.1). Classification (NCBI taxonomy): domain Eukaryota; kingdom Metazoa; phylum Arthropoda; class Insecta; order Coleoptera; family Scarabaeidae; genus Amphimallon; species Amphimallon solstitiale. Next base: position 141,116,862 of record OY720676.1, on the reverse strand, counting down.
CTAACGTTCAGTTCCGGATCTTCTTGCACACGGTCTAAAATTTCTTCTTCTACTTCAGGTTGCCTCACAAAGCGCTGCCTGCCATAGTTTGCTGTTACAGGAGCTAAGCGACCGGTTTCTCGAAGGCGTCTCTCTACTGCGGCAAACGTTGGATGACTTGGAACACGACGATTTGGAAACCGTTCCGAATATACTCTAACACTCTCGGCACAATTGCCTTGACAATATCCATATACTAATAACATATCGGTATATTCTTCGTTGGTGTATTGAACAGCCATGACAAAACGAAAATAAAAGTAATGATGGAAAACACTTTTGAAAATCCAGAAAAGTCGTTGTCAAATATTCAAATAGTCATAACTATGGAAACCAACAATAACAACTAAATACAAACATATGTATTTTACAAAACGCAGGGCACAAGTGGAATTCTTAAAACAAAAAAAAACATCAAAAAAATAGCATTTTTGCATCAATTGTCGAAATAAATAGAATATCTTTTTTGTAAACCAGTGCCTTTTTGTTTTAACCTATCTGGTATTGGCCGTTCTGTATTTTTTAAAAAAGAAAACATTTTACAAAAAAAAATTATCAATTCAAAAACGACGTCAAAAGACGTGTACATAGTTTAAAGAGACGTCTAAACGGCCTAAGATACGTGTACACGGCTTAAAGATACATGTACATGGAGCACACAGTATGCGCTGCCGTCCTCTAGTTAATGTTCTCAAATCTTAAAATGCGATTTTTGAGAAAACGATGCAATTTTTCGAGTCTTACCAAGAGTACCTTTTTTCTTGTACTTAAGACACTTAATCTAAATTTTATAGACAAACTCTTTTTTATCCATTAGCGTAGAAAATGGAAATGTTTTAATATTTATAAACGCAGGTTCTCCGCCTATGGATTGATTACTATCACAATTTTGATACAGAATTTCTTGACTCATAAAACTATGTAAACGTGACAAAATTTAGCGCAATCGCTCCAGCCGTTTCAAATTTATAACAAAAAAACAATTTTCCAACTGCAACTTCAGGACCGTATTGCGCACAAACTAAGCAACTTTGACTAAGCCAAGTTTTGCTAAATCGGTTTATTTTGGTCCGAAAAATACGTGGTAGAGTTGTTTAAAGACCTTTTAGAGACACCTTGTATATCTCAAAATTGTATACAAATTACAAAGAGATTATGGAAAATACAGGCATATGTTTATGTAAAAATATGAAGATCCATAAAAGTCTTCTGCACCGGCAATAAGTTAACGTGACCTACTTTTCATGAAAGCCAAAATGGTAAAAAGCTCCTTGCCTATTTTATAAAATACGGAAGTCGTTCTAAACGTTTACTACTACTGAACGTGCATAACTGTTACGTTAAAAATATCTTTCTCTTTCGCAGCAAAAGGGAACATGACTTCTGCCCACACGATACAATGCTTTATTCTGTCTCCGCAGTTAAAAAATTAGAGACCGCTGATTCCATTGTCTATTCAATAATACGCGCTAATTTGACTTTCTCACATAGTACGTACACATGCACAGATCTGAACGTTTAACAAAAATTATTTAAATTTATATCCATATATATGCGTTCGTTTTACAAGCTTAAGAATCACTTTTACTTTTATGTGAACAGTATAATATATGTGTGTTGTTTTTCACATGCAGTCATGGTAACCATAAAGCGACAATATTTTACGTTCAACGGATTACTCAGACAAGAACTATTCTCCTATAATTTATTATTTCTTTGTATTCGCCTTCTCATGTAATCTAAGAAATGCTTTTCTCACTGCATTACTTTTCTGTGTCACCACCGGTCGGCAATTATTGCATTGCTATCTATCTATTTCTATTTAATATTACGTGTTCAAATTTTTCTTATAGATCGGATAAAATTGCGCGCAAAATATAAACAGACGATAATAAACAATGTACATTAAATACTTAGGCTGATACTTCAAGCTATAATAATAACAGTAATTATCACATCCGCCTTTTAGGCAAAAGGTTACTTTGTTGATTCAACGAGTGGAGCATTTACGAGGTAAATTTTTAAAACGGTAACAATATAGAAAAAACTTTTCATTTGGAAGGACTTAAAAGAGCTGAATATATACAAAAGCAGTATGCGTACACTGCCTGCACATCTACAAAATGTAGATGAGATTAATAATTACTTTTCTTCTATCGCACAGAGTGATTCAAATGTGGATCCAGCTACTTTGGATTACTATAGTAATCACATAAGACCCGGAGTCGAGGTATGTTCTTTTAACGAAATTTTGGAGGAGGACGTGCTTTCCATCATGGGAAAGTGATAAAATTAAAATAAAAATGATTTCCTTGTCATGTCCTTATATCATTCCGTTCATGACTTACATTATCAATTTTTACTTTCTTATACGTAGTATTAGGAAGTATTGTAATGATGAAAATTTTCGACGTCGAGATTTTTGCAGATGTCTACGTTTTGAAGTCCCCTGATACCGCAAAAGTGGTTTTTAAAAAATGTCTCTCTCTCTCTCTCTCTGTGTGTGTGTGAGTGTGACCACGATAACGCTCAAACCGCTGTAGGTATCAATTCCAAATTTGGTATTTACGTGTATAATCTCCCTCTTGAGATCTGATTAGTTTTTCAGTAACATCGGTAGAGCGGAAGTAGCAGTTTACTTCAGCGAAAAAATCGAATTTTGCCAATATTTCGTCAACTACTAAGTTTAAACAAATTTATAAAGAATTCATATATACTTAAAATAAAAATCGAGAATAATTTTATTTAAAAAGTTTTCCGAAATTCCTACCGGAAGTAAGTCTTTTACTCTTATCGAAAATCAGTCTTTTGCGAATATTTCGCAAGTCAAGCTTTTTAGACAAGTACGTTACGGGTATAAAAGTATTGAAATCATAATTTTCAATATCTTTTGTATACAAAAAAATGTCAAAATTCAGACCGGAAGTACCATTTTTACTCTTATCGAATAGCGATTTTTTGCAAATATGTCGTAAGTTATGCATTCTATATATATTTATCAAGAATACAAAAGTATTTAGAACTGGATTTGCAATATTTTTTGTATATATGAAATTTAAAAATTCGGACCGGAAGTAGCACTTTTACTCTTAGCGAGTAGCACTTTTTTGATATCTTGCGAAGTATGCATTCTATATAGATTTATTAAGAAAATTTTTGTATACAATTTTTTTTATAATTCTATAATTTGATTGAAACGCTCATACGTATAAGAAAGTCGTGTGGAGGCCACACCTCATTTTTGTGTATCTAACATTGTTTTGCGGCCAATAAGTATTCTGCCGACTCTGTCGAAGGTTTTGTAGAGGGTGCTTGAGCGCTTGTTGATACTTCATATATCTAGGTTCCATATTCTTCCATGTTTTCAGTTAGGATTCCGACCTAGATTTAGTTGTGCCACCGCGCTAACTAAACTTACTGATGATACTATTTCAGCTACTGGTTTGGTTACTGTTTTGGTTCTTCTTGATTTCTCCAAGGCTTTCGATAGATTCAATCATCGGATGTTGCTTTCGATTTTACATTATATCCGGTTTCATGGTAGTGTTGTTTCCTTTTTTTTATAGCTACTTGTCTAATAGAGTACAAAGAACTGTGTTAAATAATGAGTTTTTTGACTCCACCTATTTAAAATCTGGCATTCCTCAGGGATCTATTTTAGGCCCTTTGCTATTTGCAGTTTATACCTTGCAACTCTTTCTGTTTGACCACTTTAACTGCAAATTTCACTTCTACGCTGACGACACGCAATTGTAGACTTCTTTTAACATCAGCGATGTCGTTGTTGCAACGCAATCCATTAATATTGATTTAGATACATTTTATAAAATCACTTGTTATTATAACTTGCAGATTAATGAACAAAAGTCATGTTTCATTATTTTCGATAATGTCTCGAACAGATTACGGCTGTGTGAAGCGTTGGATCTGGGTATCAATGGAGTTGGATTGGTTTGGAAGATCTATGTTAGGAATCTGTGTCCGTTCATGGACGAGAACTTAAGATTCAAGGATAAGGCTACCAATCTCACTAAGCGAGCTTATTGCAATTTGAAAATGTTATATCCTCACAGATATTCCTTGAACATTCACATCAAGACTATTTTAACCTCTGCGACCCTATTTACGGCCCTTGTCTTGACAGTTTGGACAGGAGGAGAATACAAGTGACTCAGAATTCATGCTTGTGGTTCATTTTTGGTATAGGTAGGAGGGAGAGAGTTTCTTTTAAATTGTCAGAGATTGGCTGGCTTAATATGAAAAAGCGTAGGCTATTTCATTTGGCTTGTTTCGCCTGTAAGATCATTACGACCAGCACGTCGCCGTATTTACTAAACAAAATAAAATATCGTACTGACGTCCACAGCATTAATGTTCGGAGAAAGGATTTGATCGATATAACTAGTCACCGTACCACTCATTTCAAGCGTTGCTTTCAATAAAATTGTGCATTGATTATGAACGATTTGCCACCGTACTTCAAAGAATTGTCTCTCCGTGGTTTCAAGCGATGTGCAAAGGAACGTTTACTAGGTGAGCTTGCATTTTAAGTTGGTTTGACTTATTAAGATTTATGTTAAAAGCAGTGTTGCGCTTTTTATAGTTATACTGGCGCTATAGCATAGTGTTCACAATATGGATGTGTGTGTATGAATGTGCATATATTCATCATCACAGAATATTCATATATACCTTTTATTTTATTTATTTATTTTAGTTTACTTATTTATTTCTTTTTCTTTTTTTTAGGGGGACACATGGTAAATCAGGGAGCCGTAAGGCGTGGCTGAAGGTGTTACCTTTTGATTCCAGACTCATTGTTATTCCTGGCTGATATATCTTATGTTATAAATAATATGTTTTATTATATACTTATATTATGTTTGTTAGCATTGTAATGTGATGGAATCAATAAATGTATTATAAATGTATTATTATTTCTTAAGTATATTTGGAGCAGTTTCTTGAACTTTTCTTCAACTCTCACTAGCCTATCTGGAGGACTTTCGGCATTTTCTCAATAATGGCCTCCTTGAGTTCTTGTTGGTTTTAAGGGAGATATTAAGAAACCTTGAGACACCCCCCTAAGAAAAGTTGTAGGAGCTCAAATCAGGGGAACGAGGGGGTATTCAACGCTTTCTTGTAAAGAGATTAGTCGACCGAGGAACATCTCCTGCAAAAAGGGGCGGAACGACGGGCTATTTGGGCCACAGCCCAAATAGCCCGTCGAACCACAGTTCCATCCTCTTTAAACCAAAAGCCTTCTGGATCGTATTCTTCCATGTTGCTGCGTAACATATTCTCCAGCATGCCGAAGTATTCTTAGGAGGTCGCAGTAACTACGTCTTCCCCAATCTGTTGGACGCAATCCTTGAGCAATCATAGTCTTGTAAGGATTGGGTAGGGTTGCAAGACATAACAATCATCACATTATTCTGTGGCAGATATGGCAGACAAAATAAAAATAACCATATTATCCGCGTCATATTGCACTGGTTGAAATTTCAGTCTCCTAAAATATAACTCAGTTAAAGATTTGCCCGTCAGGGAGCATAGATTTCTGCCTGCCGATTGTGCATTTGGTAAAATAGAAAGGCTCCTAAGAAAAAACGCCACTATCGAATTAAAATATGAATATTATAAGCTAGTTACAGGAAGATAAATGGTTCGTTAAAGATATTATAGAATTAATTTTTTTTAATAAAAAAGTGACTGAAATTGATGATATTAAAAGTATAAATTTTAAAAAAATACTATATCTACAGCAAACTTGTTGTTATTGACTATGGTTACTATATATTTGACACAGGTAGTGAAATACCATAAAATGTTTAAGGAAAACAAATATGATCAAAGCTTTGAACTTACTGATAGCAAATTACACCGCTCTATTTCAGAAAAAAAAAAAGAAAAAGTAGAAATGAGGGCGTCACACGACTTTCTTTTACTCATGTGCGTTTCTTATACAAAAGTTGTTTCAAATTAAGTTTTAAATGCTTTTATTGTCTTAATAAATCTTCCATAAATAAACACTTCAAGTCCAGCTCTGAATACAATTTGCATAATTTACGAGATTTTCAAAAAAACTGCTACTAGATAAGAGTAAAAGTGTTACTTCCGATCTAAATTTTAAACTTCTTCTTTATACGAAAATTGTTCGAAATCTAGTTCTAAATATTTTTTTATAATCTAAATAAATTTGTAGAAAATCCACAGTTTGCGACATATTTGCAAAAAAACTGGCATAAGATAAGAACAAACGTGCTATTTTTTTTCAAATTCACTTTTGAGTTCTTTTGCATTCTTTAGAGATGTTCAGCTTTGTAGTGGACAAGATACTGGTTAAATGTGATTTTTTCGATGAAATGAACTTCTACTTACGGTCTTCCGATTTGTTTGAAAACCTAATCATATCTTAAGATGACTGTAGTTATAAATACAAGGTTTAATATTGATAACTCTAGTAGTTTGGCTATTATCGTAGTCACAGATCCACAGAGCGAGAAACACACAGTCACTCATACCACTCGGTATCGGAGGACTTTAAAATGTGGAAATCTGAAAAAATCTCGAGGTAAAAATGTTCAACATTTCATCACGAGCTGACACAAACAAGACAAAGGGTGCCGTGAGAACAGTAGAGGTGAAAACCTTAAGAATCATTACAGGAAAGATACTGAGAGACAGAGTAAGAAACAGCGACATAAGGGCGACATGAAGGGTGGAGGACACAGTCAGGTTGGGATGGAAAAGAAGCAGATATTGGTGAAACCATGTAGATAGAATAGAACAAAACAGACTGGCACACATTATCAAGGACGGTAAACCAGCAAGCAGACGCCCAATGGGGAGGCCACCCAAGAGATGGAAGGACAGCTAGAGTTCCATCTTACATCACCACTAACCATATTAAGACAGCCTTCGTCATTAATAGACTCTTCACGAAAAATCAAATGAAGAAGACAATATTTCATTAATGAAAGAAGAAAATAAGAAAGTAGATTATATTAAACATTACGAATAGTAATGGCAAAGTAATTTACACAGAACTGAGGAAGACGAGAAAATTTGGATTAGTACATGAAAATTCTGTGAATGCCGAAATCAAAACCAATAATTTCTAAAGATCAGAACGAAGATGAACACAAATGCAATGTTTGGAAGAGGTAGAAATTCTAGCCTTTAATAATTTAATAATAATAATAGTATATACGATCGTTGATTATTTATAGAGAATAGAGAATAGCCTAGCGTAATAGTTAAACAAGAACTCGAATTCTCCTTTAGAAGATGGCCATATTTACCAATTAGAAAAAGACTGTTTCTACAAGATAATATAGATACCTGTCTCAAAGACTGTCCATTTTGAATTAATGTTAATACTTTCAAGCTATCGTTGTTGTAATTTCTCAAAACTAGTCAAATATTTCTAATAGTTTGTTTAGATACTACTGCTCAAGTTATCTATTTAATATTTTAGGTTAAAATGTCACTGATGTACCATTTATCAACAGATTAGTGTTTTGATATTGCAAGAGGCACGATTTTGTGTTTTATTGAATAATTTGTTCCATAGAATAAGATCTTGTGTAGCAGATTGCAAGGAGACGGCGTTTGCGGTATTTCTTCAACATTCAAAAATTGTGATGTCAAGACAGATTCATTATTAATATGCTTTTCTACAAATGATCTTATTTCGCAACATACAAAAGGGGAAAACCTTTTACTGGATAGAAATTTGTTTATATTTTGAATAATGCTGGATCCTAAAGTTAAGACTGCGCAAACGATAAACATAAGAATTTGTGTTCAAACAGAAACAGCAATAGACAAAACGTTATATGGGCCCAATATTACTATAACGTTTAATATTTTGCAGTATCCCAGATTAAAGTTACAAAAACAAAGATAGTTCAAGAACTGATTTCATTATCAAATTCGATATTCAAAAATCTGATAACTTGACACAATTACTTGAATGTTAGAAAAGTTTCCAATAAAAGGTTTTTAACTAAAAGAGAAATAATTTTCTAATTATTCATTATTGGACTAGATGTAACGTACATATGCTTAATAAATGGCAAACCTCGGAATTCGAAATAAGAAATAGGTTAATAATAATAATGACATGAAAGGAAATATATAAATCAGTGCTTGATCTTAAATGTACTTGAAAATATATTTTTATATACCAAAATACAGTGAATACAAGAGAAAGTCCCTATTATTAGATTAATTCCTTAAAATAGAAAAACATTAATTCACATTTTAACCTTAAAAACATTCAAAATCAGAACTACCTGGAACCGATTTATATAATTACGAAATAGAATTATCGATAATTTTTTGTAACAAAAAAATACAACCTTCGTCTCACAAATATATAGAACTCTCAATTAAAGTTCATTCTTCGGTGGTTCACGTTCTACTTTTGAGAATTAACAAATTAACCCTGAGAAAATACAAAATGTCAAAATGTGAGCGTATTAATTGCATGAATTTATTATCCAAAATGCTGACAGGGTCTTCCCTTGAAACTGATATTCCCGTAAGTGCTATCTTTAAATTAATTATAAAAACAAGAAAAAATATCAAAATATTGATTGATACTAGTTTTATGTACCTCGGGAATAATCAATGCAATATTCTATATATACAGGGTGAGTCATTAGTAGCCGCTTCTTCGATTGCTCTTTTGTGTTTTAAAACAAGAAAAAATATCAAAATATTGATTGATACTAGTTTTATGTACCTCGTGAATAATCAATGCAATATTCTATATATACAGGGTGAGGCATTAGTAGCCGCTTCTTCGATTGCTCTTTTGTGTTTTAAATAAAAGAAAAAACAGTTAGTAGAAGATCCATGGTTGCTTGGGGCGCATATTGTAAAAATACTTTAAGCTCTGACGCACTTCCGTTTTCACCGGAAATGCACGGAACTTAATTTTCTTAAATGACTCGCCCTATATATTTTTGAATTTTCTTGTACTGCCTTAAATTGTTTGTTCAACTGTTTTTTCTTTTTCGTAATTGAGCGAATAATTTTTGAGTTATTAATTTTTTTTGAAAATATTTGACCAAAACACGTGTTCAGAAAAAAATCATTTTCACATTGCTTTTAAAAGTAAAAACATTAACTTTGGTGGTGCTTGTAGCCAAGAAAATTCTGCATCATTTGGTAAAGTTGCACTCGTCAATAATTCAAAAAACTTTGTTTTCTCAAAGCCTACTTCCTGAAATTTTCACATACCAAAAACTTATTTTTTTTAAATGGAACATCCAGTATTTTATTAAGGCATTTAGTTCCTTTTTTTATTCTCCTTCATTTTTGTTAACAATATCCTATACCTATCTTTTGTAATTTCTGAGATAATCATTATAGGAGCAATTAGCGGTCATTTAAAGAACTACGAGCGCTGTTGCTTTATGCACCAAAATATTTGTTCAACCAATGGAAGGCAGGAATGGCGCCCCACTTCCTTAGTCAACTGTCAAACAAAGTAAATATTAAATCCAACTATCTCAAAAGTAATAATTTTACAGAATAAAGAGCATCACATTTCAATTTTTTAATTCCGGCAATGACCAGTCGCAGTATTTCATTTTTGACACTGGTGGTTAACATCGAAATAAAATAAAGGTTATGTTTACTGACATATTTGAAGATGTCTTCAAAATGTTTTGAAAATCCGTCCGTAGACAGGGAAGATACTCTCCTGCATTAAGATTTTCATCAAAGAAATAAGGTCCAATTATGTAACTACCCACTATTCCTCCCCACAGTTTTAATGACCAACGATTTTGAAAGTTTACAGGTGTGATAAAGTGGGGAGTTTTATGTGTTATAATAACGGAAATTGCGACGATGAACGTATTCACTTTAATAGAAGGTGGCTTCGTTGGTAAACAACAAAAAATTGAGAAAGCCAGGATAATTTATCTGCTGCAAATTGACAAAAATGTAAGCGATTCTGAAAATTTCTTTGATCTAACCCTGTTTGAATATGCTACGGATGAATTTCATATTTCCTAATTATTCTGGATTCTCAAATTTGACATACATCTAACTGACGACTAATTTTCGTACTACTAGTATGGGGGTGTTCCACTACAATCGCAAGTACCATAAACGTCTTATTCTCACCAGTTATTGCTTTTTCCGCTCTTTCTTACATATTCGATACTTTCTGTTCACTCAAACTGTCCACTTTATACTTTTGAAGGTTTCTGGCTTCGGCTGACTTCTGCCAGGGATCGCTGTGCATAAAGTCTGGATGCTAGCAAAGAGTTCTTTCAGATTCACCCCAAAACGTTAATCATACCTATTAACTCTTCATAAGAATAATTCATTTGGATGATAACTAATAGCGATGCTTTTATAAGTTTGACATAAATGTATACCGACTTTCTTTAGCAGTTGACTCAGGCAGTCACCCGCATTCCAGCCATTATTGGACGAATATTTGAGTGCATAGAACAGCGCCCGTAGTTCTTTAATTGACCGCTAATTGCTCCTATAGTGATTATCTCAAAAATTGCAAAAGATAGGTATAGGACATTGTTAACAAAAATGAAAGAGAATAACAAAAAGAACAAAATGGTTCAATAAAATACTGGGTGTTGTATTTACAAAAAATAAGTTCTTGGTATGTGAAAATTTCATCAAGTAGGCTTTGAAAAAACAAAGTTTTTTGAGGTATAGTCGAGTGCAACTTTACTAAATGATACAGAATTTTTTCTTAGCTACAAGCACCACCAAAGTTAATGTTTTTACATTTAAAAACAATATGAAAACGATTTTTTCTGAACAAGTGTTTTGGTCAAATATTTCCAAAAAAAATTAATAACTCAAAAACTATTGGCTCAATTTTGAAAAAGAAAAAACAGTTGAACAGACAATTTAAAACAGTACAAGAAAATCCCAAAATATATAGGGTGAGTCATTAAAAAAAAATTAAGTTCTGTGCATTTCCGGTGAAACCGGAAGTGCGTCAGAGCCTAAGGTATTTTTACAATATGCGCCACAAGCAACCATGGATCTTCCACTAATTGTTTTTTCTTTTATTTAAAACACAAGAGAGCAATCAAAGAAGCGGCTACTAATGACTCACCCTGTCTATATATACATATGTATATACAGGTGGACGATCGATAAGAGTCCAGTCAGAGTTTGTGATTCAATAATTTACGAAAAAATTGGACACTACCATCTTGCTAGTTCATTCTTGTAGGTCAAATGGTAAATTTTTGGAAATTCTACAATTTTACTATTAGTCTTTAATGTCAAAATTTAGACCGATAGTTTTAACATTTATTTTCTGTCAGTATTGTGAGCGTCATGTGGAAAAAATGTAAAAAATAATAAAGCTTGAGAAACAAATGAGGACGAAGTAAAGGATAACTACAAAAAAAAACAGAGAAGTATTCGAGAGTAAACGAAAGGAAGTAGAAAGAAAAAAGCAAAACAAATGAAGAATAAAGAAGACCATATGCAAAAGCGAGATATTAGGGACAGCGACAGATAAAACCAATAAAATACACGGATTGGTTAGAAGAAGACAATGTAATTGAGAAAATCAGAAACCAAGAACTAGAAGACAATATTGGGTATGGAAGTAGGGAATGTAAAAGAAGGAGTCGATTGAAAAAGACGATAATCAAATTTTTTTTGGTATTTCCAAAAATTATCGAGATATTTTCCAAAAACAAAAAATCGTTTTTTTTCAATCAAGACGATAATCAAATTTTTTTTCGTATTTCCAAAAATTATCGAGATATTTTCCAAAAACAAAAAATCGTTTTCTTCAATCGACTATATCTCGGCAAATATTAACAATAGATAAAAAAGTTTCAAACAAAATAGACGGAAACGATTATCTTCTACAAAAAAGGTCCTTACAATTTTTAACGTAAAACTCACAGTTTTCGAGATATTTGCAAAAAGGCGTTTTTCAAAATGGCGGCTAACGCTCGCGGTTTTGGACGACACAAATTTGGTTTTATACTTAAGGGACACCTCTGACATAATCCAATCGAAAAATCAATTATTAGAATTTTTTGCGGAGCGAATACCTAAAAATCCTCGACTAATACAAACTTTTAACACTAATTAATTTTGTTAAATGTACAGAAATAATATTAAAAAGTTGTATTCTTATGCTGTATTTTTTATTTAAAGATTAAAAAATAATCTTTTGAATACCACTCGAGAGTGAGAATTAATTGGAAAATAATTCTCCAGTCTTTCTCAAACTTGTTGTCATTCGGGAATAGCCTCTCGAGCCCTACTGGCTCTCGTGTCTATTCCCTAACAACAAGTTTTCGAAAATCTGTCGAATTATTTTCAATTTATTCTCACTCTCTTGTGATATTACTATTGAAAATTAGTCATTAAAACGAAAACATTAAGTATTTTTCGTTGATTTCTGTTATTTGCCAATAGTATCTATATCTATAAAAGAAGCTTATTCTGGAGGTAATGCTAATTATATTACCTCAGAAACAGGGCCGGCGCTAGGCACGTGCAAACGGTGCCCCGCACGCGGCCCCGCGCTTTTACCGGCCCCGCGTTCGGTCTGGTCCGGTCCTGTTTTAATTTTTGATTCGACAAAAAAAACTTAGACTTATTATACTGGTGGACATAGAGCTCATAAAATTTTCATTGTAGGCCGAAAATACTTTTATGCAAAAAAAACCGATACAGTCATTGAGGACTGCCGTTAGAAGTGAAAACTTAAAAGTATAAAATAACAGTGATTTCTTTGTTTATTTTGGATATTCATATTAATAGTAGTATTAAAAATTAAAATTTCATAATTTGTAAACTAAATTATTAACATTAATCTGGTTTTCATATTTATCAGCACTCCAAGCAACAATTATAATCATTTTTATATGGTTTATTTAAAGTACTCATTTTATGCGAATAAGTATTTTGTATCGGCATTTTCAACAGTGATATATAGAAACATGGTAAACGAATGTTGAATGCATTCGGTACAGCGCATATGTTTATCCTTTTTATAAGTATTTATTTAAAGTGGATACACTTTTTCTTAGCCAATAAATACTCGACCGCACTGTCTGTTCTGCAGCTGCACTGCAACAAAGCTAGTCAGCTAATGCACAGCGTTACCAGCAGTCTAAAACAAAACGTACAACGCGCCTGCTCAAAATGTACAAATTAATTGCTTTTTGTACAGCAATATAGAGAACGAGAGAATTCGCAAGAGCGGCTAGTAGGTCTATCTTTTTTGTCAATAGAAAAAGAAATTGCTCATGATCTTGACTACACAAAAATAGTAGATACATTTGCCTCTGCAAAATCAAGAAAAACATATATTACTTAGTCTTCTTTTTATTTTTAGAATTTTATCTTTTTTCTAGGTTTTTTAGAGTTTTGTTCTATTTTTATAGTTTTTAGTTTTATTGTTATTGCTTTTTTTGTAGAGAAAATACATTTTATTTAATTATATTTTCTAAAAAGAGGTCTGTTTTTACAACCTACTTTCCAATTTGGCAGATTGTATACCCCTAATTCCAGCCTCGCGCCTCTCATTTGCACGTGGCCCAAAATAAACTAGCGCCGGCCCTGCTCAGAAATAAGAAATACGTGAATTTATTAGTAAATAGAGAAATACCTTTTACCAAATATTTAGTAAACTTCTAATAATAAAGGAACACGACTTTACTCCGTTATTGTAATAATAGTAAGTTTTTACGGTAAATTAAAAAATTTCTATTGTTTGCTGTCTTAATATTTAATTAACATGTTTATTTTTAAAAATTATTTTAATTGTTAATTTTATATCATAAACATGCTTGTTAAGACAATAGTATTCTGAAAGTATACATTTGCGGTATATTTTACTTTGTAGTTAATATTTACATATATATTAGTATTATTCTATTGTTATTGCTTTAATACACTATTATTATTATTATTATTATTACTGAAATAATGACTGTATTAATCACACTCATATACAAACTACGTCTATCTATCATAAAATGTGAGCCACAAGAAAAATACGTGAAATCCAATCGACTTTCATTGAACTGCATTACCTTATTGTAACTACATACATTCTAAAGTGCAGTGGAGAGTAAGTAGCATTAATAAACTAAAGGAGTATGAACAAAGTAAGAGGCGCATGCGCATGTAAACTTACCTTGGCACAGATACAAGTTTACTCATTTTATTATGTGAAGTCTTACCTGGTTATATAAGAGTAGTTTTCTATTATTTTCACTTTTTAAATGTAATTTTGAAGAACGATTTTATTTTTAATTGTCTGGTTCCTTTCGCTTAAATAATAAAAGTCGCTGTAACGATTTATTAAAATTAATGGAGACTAGTTGTTATTTAAAAGCTTTTTAAATGGCATTATTGATATGTAACATATGCATGAATAAAAGTATATCGTTTATAACTGCTATTTTATGAGAATATTGCTCTGTCTATTAATGGGAATAATTAACAAATAAACTTAGTTGTAATAAAATAATAAAATTAATACTTCATGGGAAATAGCTTATCATTTTAACAAAAATTACTTGATTATTATAGATCAGTTCAGCTGTTATGAAAGAGTGAATTATTGGTATTACTAATAATTACTCCTGGAACGGTTATTACCGATTTTGACTGCATTTTCTTTAGTAGAACTTGAATTTTTAATTTAAAGTAAATGTAAATATGCTAATTATAAGTATAAATGTTAATGAATTAATGATTTTCTAAGAGTACAAAATATATATACCGGGTGTCTGTTTTTAGCTTGGCCACCGGCCATATCTCGATAACCATTTATCGTACAACCTGGCGGAAAAAAATCTTGATAGTAAAATGGACCACAGGAATTTCAACAAAAATATTTTTTAGTTTCCAAAATGAATTAAAAATTCGATAATTTTTCTTTAAATTCTGGATTAAGATAGATTAAAATTTTCACTAGCAACATTTTTGGACGTTTTTATACAATTTTCATTCAAAACTTTTTGATCTAAGTCCCATACGAAGGGGAGGGTGGAGGGGGTATGTGTGCGTACAAAAGTAGGGATAATTTCGGTTTGCCTCAACGGATTTGAATGTTTCTGGGCTCAAAAGATAGAGAATTGTACAAAGAATTGAAGGATATGTAGTACGAAATTACGTCGTTGCCAAAAAAAGTAACAGAGGGCGCTGTTCTCAATTTATTTATATTATTTGTTTTTTCTTTAAAATTTTAAATGGAACGGTATATTTTTAATATCGCAATACTGAAGCACATAAAAAATGGAAGAGAGTGATGAAAACTGGAAATTGCTACCTCTTTTCTTGACGAAGATATAGTCATACGAAGACAATCCAGAAAAATAAAAAAATTTAAATATACATTTATTTATTTATTGGGAGTAATAATTTTATTTTAATTTTAAGAGAGTCTCTAGACAGTGTATAGTTCGTTTT